>BJCM01085065.1:0-18699 GCA_018326385.1 Flaveria bidentis
ACCTTTGCTTGTGCTCGGTTCGTTTTCAAACCGAACCGAGCCGCTCCGTTCGTTTACAACCGAGCCGCTCCATTCGTTTACAACCGAGCCAAAATTCGAACGAACAAAAATCCAAGTTTTTTTCGAATGAGTTCGAGCGAGTTTCGAACGCAGAGCTATTTAAATAACCCTAAAATAAACCAGTCATGTTGACACTTTAAACCAACCAGTATTACTTTAGTTTAAACGGTTTAATCAATGTACCAGTTCGCAAACACCAAGAAGTTTTATAATTATTTATTCTTCTTTGAATATCAAAAACGTTACACCACATGTTATATTAAATTTTATTAAATGTTATCTATTTTATAAACCACCCTATAGGAATTGAAGACTCGAAAAGTGTAGAGTCGAGGAAGACATCCTCCGTGACACCTCACCTCGTGTATCGTGCCATGCTCTTTTATTCACATGAACCCCTTTTGTCGGTTTTATTTATTACATTCAGTGTTTATACAATATCCTTTCACTTCAATATTATAAAAATAACAACTTTAGTTTTATTATAATTAGTAGAATAATAACTTGTCTTAAATGAGTCCTACATCAAATGATTTAGCAAGAGTTATCCATAACTTTTCAAAATAAAAGTTATTGGTCAGAGTCTCATTAGATACAATATACTTTAAGTGGGTCAAGAATTTATCACAGTGGACTTTTGGTGGTGAGTTTTTTTTTGAAATAGTGGGCGAGCCAGGTCACCAGCATTGTCTGTGTTCGCGAGCGTGAGTAGCCTTTCGCCAATAGGTTACTCGGGTGACCGGGCTTAATAATTATTCATTGGTCCTTAAAAAAAATAATAATAACTTGCCCTGATAATGTGATAATGTTATTAAAAAGATATAAAATTATCTTATCAATGATTAAATCCTTAAAGTATACTTAGTAGAATAGTTATTATTTTTAACCAAACATTGTAACTTTAACATATATAACATAACATTTATTGTCCTTAAACCTCGGTTGACAACAAATTTCTAAAATTATTTATGTAATTTTATAAATATACATAGTTTATATTAGTAGCTATATACTTAAGAAACATGATTTTATTGGTCGACAGCGGGAAACTTAATATTATAAAATCTTATTATTATTGTTATATAATTCATGAGGCAAAAGAACCTTCTCAATAACATTGAGATCCATGTACTCAATTTCGCTTTCTCCAATCGTTTTATTGTAGTTTTAAAAGCTCATGTCCTCAATCATTTGCCTTTCTGTTTTATTGTTATTTCTCATAAAAAATGTCGGTGGAAATTCATAAACCGCGTAATAAATTGTTTCACCATTTGACAATGTATAAAACATGTGAAAAACATAATAGCTGGGTAGAAACATATAATCTTAATTATTTTTCTGAATAACATTATAATTAGTATAAACTAGGTTTTAAAAATAATATCGCATCTTATATAGATTTTGTCAAATAATGTGTTAAATTACAGTATTTAAAGATAATTAATGATGTTTAACCTAATTTCAGGACATCCATTTCTTTCCTTATAGGAAAAATGATTAATCAGTTATATTTATAGGTACTTTCCAGATAAGGATTTTATCACTATAATCATAAAAAAGCTAACACATTATAACTACCCACTTAATGTTTTCTTATATATCAAAAATGTTTTGAATGTACTAATATGATCCATTTTTGTTAAAAATAAAGTATAAACGTCAAAGAAAAGTAAATACATAAAAGGTATCTAAGAAAATGAATTCACAACAAAAATTTGAGTATGAAAAGAAAATAGTTCAGAAAAGGTCTTGATTGTAAAAACTACTTGAAAAAGCGTAGTTAGGTGTAATAATTTCTAGCTGTAAAGTTATAATTATTGTTGTGACAAGTAAAATTAGGAAGATTAGTGATGTAACAAACTAATATGAATGCAACAACAAACAAGTAAAAAACTAAGATGGGTATGTTAGCACAAATTTATTTGACATTACATCTTTACAAACTAATACCCTTAAAACTCGTTTATATTTATGTTAAAGTGAATCGTAAGTCATTTATTTTATGTGTTTAATCGCATTTGTCATGTTATTCTAATTCTTTTTCCATCTACACCCCCAAGTTTTTAAAAGATTGTAATTTTCACAAAAATAAAAGGTTAACTCATTTATATACGTAGAAACAAGATTGATGCTCACGCAATACAACGGTTAAAACAACATTTATTTACTTTAATTATAAAAAAAATTATAGCACTTTCATACTTGAATTAAAAAGAAAAAAAAATACTAGCTTTATGATTTAACTTTTTTAGAAAGAATATTAACGTATTACTAGAAAGTTGGTTTAAAAGTTAAATAATTGTAATCAATATTTGCAAAGTTAATTAGGGTAGTCAAAATTTATTAAAAAAATGTTATCATCTTAAACGTTTAACTCTTATCAATTAATACATAAAAAAATATAAAAACGCCATCTTTTACTCCAATTCTTCCCTAACAAAAAGCCAGAAAGTGTTTCCGCTTGATAACACCACCACATTCCTCCTCACACCATTAACACATATGCAATGCAGTTATGCAGCAGCACCACATTTATGCGTGTGGGGGACCTCCCCATTCTAACAGACTTAAATCCAACCACCACCACCGACACCCACCGATAACACACACACACACACACACACACAAACACAAAAAGTCCAACAACACGTACAGGGATGAACAAAAGTACCTTAATAAGCTGCAGCCATGAGGTTGCCACCGGAATTTCAGATACAACCGATCAGGACGACCATTGTTGACGCAATTGAACTCCTTCTCCAGAAACGGACACGTGGATTCATTGTACAGGGGATACGATTGATCCAGCATCCAATTGCCCTTGAACAGATCGCATCCCATTGTTGGTGCTGCAATTGCCTCCGTTAATGGCGATAGAATGATTGTAATTAATAATAATGCACTCAGATTAGGGTTTATTGTCACCTCCATTTTCGATTTCCCTCGCAAAGTGAAGAATTTGCAGAGGGAGAATGTTGGGAGATAGGAATGAAATTAAAAAGCCCCCTTTTTTTTTATTAGTTTAGTCTGGCTTGCTTATTATTATTATTCCGTGAAGGGGATGTGGGAAAGAGTATTTATAGGGTGGGGTTTTTATGCCAAGTAATATATTGTTTTTTAAGTGCGTAGATGTTACGCGTAAAGCTGTACAAAAAGTTCGTGCCTCGAAACTCGTTCGATTTTTCGTTTGAAAAAGCTCGGCTCAAAAAAAGCTCCAATCTAAACGAGCCAAACTCGAGTCAGGATTAGCTCGGTTCGAGCTCGGCTCGTGGCTCGGTTCATTGGCTCGGCTCGTGACTTGGTGCATATAATATATGTATATATATATATTTATATAGTATAATTATATAATTATTACTACTACTATTATTATTATGATTATATTTTTATATTAGGATTTTATAAATGTTTTCTTAAAAAAATAGATTCTTTTTAGAAATATTAAGTATTTTGTTCAAAAAATATATAACTTATAGTAGATTGTTTATATGCAAAATAATGATCTTTGTTCTCATAAGTATAAATCATTAAATGTTGGGCGTTAGAACTCTTCATCTTATAGAAAGCTGAAACAAACAACCCCTTAATCTATATAATATTGAAATATTCAAACATTTGAAATATTAAAAACCTAAAACAAACAACCCCTTAATCTATATAATTTACATCACAACTAATTTATCTTAGTATATGATGGGGTTAGAACTCTTCGTCTTAAAGAAAACTTTATCATTTTAATTTTAAATGGTTTTGATATTCATATTTGACCCAACCACTCACCTCATATAAATGGTATTTACTTATTTACTTTTTTGTTGCTGAATTCTCTCATGCACCACCTCTATAACAAAATTTATATTATTTGGTCTTCAACCGTGTTAAGAAACAGTATTTAACACGTTAATAGTATTAAGCTACGGGTCTTGTGTATACATAAATTCTATTTAGTCAGTTATTTAGAAAAAAAATATGATTTGGTAAATTTATAATAAAATAATAACTTTTTAAGTTCACTCTATCTTGACCCATTTATAATAGTTCACATAGCATATTTAAGAACCGAATCAGGATAATTATTTTGTAACCTTTTGGTATATTTTCATTTTCTCCCCTTTGAATTTACATAAATAAAACAAAACTAATAATTATGTGATTTGTAGGGTAAGTGCTATGGGTGGCGTGAATGGCGAGTGACTCCTTTTCACATGAAACACCGCCTCCTTGTGCGTGAGATATGGCTTAATTGGGTTCGGGTGAGAATTCTTACAAGGCGTAAACACTTTTAAATGATGATATACTTATTTTCCGGTGGCATTTTGATAAAAAACACAAAATCTTTTCCACCCAATATGTATACATCTTATAAAATTTAATACGCACACATCTCAACACCTTTCATACAATCTAACATATTGTAAAAAAATGTCATCACTATTATCTTTTTCCTCATCTGAGCTCGATCCCCGCAACTTGGCAGCATTTCGTGTCATATTCGACATTTCAAAGATTGGCAAAATGTGCTTAATCAATCGTCATTTCATACAATCTTTGGTTTTGGTATATATTCTTTTAATGTCAGCGGTTCTAACAAGGACTTGTAATTTACTAATACAATCCAACTGATGTTCAGTCGCATCCATAGAACTTAACAAAGAAGAGAAGCAAGTGAATCATCATGAGATACACAGTCAGAAACTCCATAACCAACTTAAGAGGGATTTGACTGAGCGTAGTTACGATCGTTTGTTAGAGTAATGTGTGCTTTTTATTAAATTTATTTTAATTTATGTTTACCTTTACAATAATTATAAAATAAAAAATAATAATAATACATAATTTCACACCACTCACACTCACATATTATACTCTTCTCATGTGAAACTGATGTGAGAATCAAGTGTGGATGAGGTGGAAGTAATTTTATTCTCACACTACTCTTGCTCACGAGGGTATACCTTTTGCCATTACATAATCTTGATATATCGATGGTATCGGTATATGCTTATAAATATTTAATTGATTTACGTATATATTATTTTCGACATTTAGTTTTTATTTCTGACACCCAACAGATACAAAATCTACAATAGGTTTGATTGAGTTTGAAACAAACGTGACAGATCTCGGGTACTGATTACCAACACAGGACATAAGTAATCACGATTTAAATGTTCTAGTGACAAAAAAACGAAATGGTCATCAAAAAACATAAGAGTGCGTTTGGAATGATTTGTTGTTGATTGAGTTGAAAATTCCTAAGAAATGTGTTGTGTACGCAAAGTTATATCCATGAGTCATGACCATCAGGGTCACAATCACAATCACAATTTGAAACCCTGAAAGTTAATTCACATAGTTCCAAAACATGGTATATTTAGTCATGGTCGTTGGTGATTGGATGTTAAAAGCAGGGGCGGACCCAACCTTTATGGTTGGGGTTCTTCCGACCCCCATAATTTTTTCTTTTTAAATTAGTAGTGTATATGTTATATTTCCGACCGACCCCCAAGAAAATTTGACGACGACCGTATTGCATTTTTTTTATTATCAACGACCCTAAAAATATAAAATTTTAAAGTTTGACAAATATAAACCGATAAGGTATAACAAAAATAACAAATATAAACTTAATATATTGTTTTGAACATTTAACCAATAAATTTATTACCCAATAAGCTAATATTTTTAACCCCTAACCCAAATTTTATTGCCCAATTGTTTAATACTCATAGACTCATTAAATTAAATATAACATATTTAACTCAAAAAATCTTAGCAAAACTCATAACCAAAACCCCAAAATCACAACCCTTAAGTACTTGACACTTGGTAGAGTAGTGTTAGAGCACAGCCGCACCGACCGCAATCACAACCCTTGAGTCATTTATCTTATGTAATTTTGATGACTATTAAAGTATTTTTGTTTTGATAATTTGATATTTAACTTGATTTTATCTTTTAATGTGCGACCCGACCCGATCAAAAACAACCAACCCGAATCATACCGAAAGAATTTATTTTTTACTATAGCCAATGGACTCTCAAAGAAATAAACCGACCCCCATAAAAGAAATTTCTGGGTCCGCCACTAGTTAAAAGTCATATATGTGGATTGGAATTGAGAGATTGAACTTCATACCAACCTAAAAACTATGTCAGTTACATGAACCCGAACTCGACATATGTGTTCATGGGTTGGGTTGACATGTAAACCCTAACTCCTTAAGTATGTTTAACCCGAAAAGTTTATCATTCTTTAATATTAAAAATTTACAACCATATAAATATGTGTACAATAGTTATGTTTAAGCTATGAGATATGATTTTTAAATTTTGCCATAGATAACTAACCTATATAAGTTACGTCATAAAACTTGTTTATTTTAAAATATGTGCCAACAAAACATATTTACAGTTTTAACACAAAAGTAACTTGCAGCTCTAGTTTAGATTCATGTTTAACTTTCATGTTGGCACACACTTAATTCCTAAAATGTGTAAGGTGTTATGTTACATTTTATGAAATGTTCTGTTTTTATGAGTGAAAGCTAAGCATTGACATTATCTCTTTCTGTATTTTTATTTTTTATTTTATTTTATTTTATTTATTTTGTTGAAAGACTACTACGCATATAATCCAAGGTTGTGGTTATTTACAGAATAAAATTGGATCATAGCTAGACCAATGATCTATCATGCCTCTAATAAGTTTATATAGAGGTAGACCATGATTGGTCATTTGGACTAACAATGATTATAAGATAAACGGCCTTCTTCCACTTTATTAGTTAAAAGGAAAAAAAATATAAACTAGTTGATTATATTTGTAATTTCACTAACATACGATGGTTAAAAGAGTAGTATTTTATTAATATGTCGATCTAAACATACAATAAATAACAGTTATATATGCATTCCTTTTCTCTTAGTTTTTATCTATTCTTTCGTTTTAATTATTTATTACGATTATTGAAATTTATATTCTCATGTTTATGTTGTATGCTCACTAGTTTTTTGTTTTATTTTTTTTCAAAACTGTCTTTTTCACCCCCTTAGATCGTAACCTACTTACCTACTTTAGGATTGACAAAAATCAATTTGGCATTTCTCTCTTCCTAAAGAAAATACTAATTCCGGTTTTAAGGTATGTATTTTCTGGATGAATTTATTCATAAAGATTCAAATTTTAAAGGATAAATCATCAAGAAAGATTATTTGAAATATAAATTTGCTAAGTTGATAAATTAATTTTTTCCTTTAAATTTTGAAAGCAAAACAGTTTTATTCCCGTCGCGTTTTGCGGCGGTTGGTCACTTCGTCGTGAGTTGTTATGGAGTCAGAAAATAATGGTTTAACATTTGTCAGGGTTTGCCAAAAGAACTTGTTCTTGTTGTTCATAATAGTGTTTGATTAGAATTGCATCATCTACTAGCCTTCTTCTAGTTTGAAAACTTTTGTAAACTCTTTATCACTTTGTGGCTGCTTCATGTTCAGGACTCACCAGTGCAAGGTTTTAAAGAACATTGTCTGGTCTTTTCCATTTAAAAAAAGCATAAAGGTATTGTTTGATATGTTGGAATGACAGAAGGAATGAAATGGATCATTACGATGGAATGAATAAATGAGTGTTTGGTGGTTCAGTGGAATGGAATCATTGATTACGCAAGGAATCCGTTCTTTCTAAACACCCCAAAATCATTCCTTCACTCCCCTTTGTTTTCTTATCGATTCCACTACCACTTCCACCATTTATTCCCACCACCACCACCACCACCAAACCCCACTACCACCATGGCCTAGTCCAATAACCACCACCTTCACCGCCACAATCACCACCACCACCACAACCCACCACCACCACCCGCTGCCAACCACCAACCACAACCATCACCAACCACCAAACCTCTACCACCACCACCCCCTCCACAGTCGGCCACCACCACAACCCTCCACCACCAGCCACCACCACTACCCACTGCCACCCATTGCACCACCTACACCAATCATTGCCATCACCACTCACCACCATAACCCTCCACCACCAGCCACAACTACCACCCATTGCCACCAACCACCACCACCATCACCACCATCCACCACCTCCCATCACCACCACCTACCACCAACCCCCACCATCACCACCCGCCACCACCACCACACACCACATGCCACCTACCATCGCCACCATCACCCGCTATCACCACTAATTTCATCATCTTTTCTTAGCCACCAAACAACACAAAGTAATAATTTATTTCATTCTTATACGGTGACTAAACAAGACAATAGAATGTAATGTTTCCTTTTATTCCTTTGCCAATTCCATTATGTCATTCAATCCATTCCATCATCCATTCTATTATCACATACCAAGTATACCCAAAGAGTATCTTTCTTGTATAATTAACTCCTACAAGTAAGCACGATCTAGTTGACTTTTGATCTCTATATTTTTCTACCATAAACAATAAGGGGATATAACTTTTTTTCAAACAAAACAAATAAATTTGTTATATTCTATAAACAATAAACCAAAACAGAGGGTTACCAACAACACTTACATTCAACGTTGTGTTCAAATAGAATTAACTAACTACATAAAATCCTAATGGAGCGTTTGATATTGGAATTTAATGTAACTTAATGGAATTGGAATCCGAATTCCATTAGTTATTGTGTTTGATTGTTAGGAATTCGTTATAATTTGAATTCCATTCTTATCTTGTTTGGTTGCGAAAGAAATTAGAATTGGAATTAATATTAATTCCCTAACCGTCGACTATCGCTGACCGCCGTTATAGAACCGTGTCGGCTTAGACGTGCTTGACGGAGATTGCGGTTCTCGATGACGGGCGTGATCGATTGGTCGCGGCGGTGGGTACGATCGATTTTCAGCAACGGGTGCGGTCGTTAGGCGCTATTGGTGGCCGCGTTCGATTGTTGGCGGTGGTCGGTGGTATGTAGCGGCGGTGATCAATGGTCATGGAGGCGGTGACGGTTTGCAATGGGTGATAAATTTTAATTACTTTATAAGTGTTTTGTCACTAAAAATACGTTTAAAATTTAAATTACCTTTATAGATTCCATTGCATTGAATTTCAAATCCTTTGAAAGTATTGAATTACAAATACAATTCATTTTAATTCCATTCTAATTCCAATTTCAATTCGAATTCCAATTCCAACTCCATTTCCAACAAATTTGTAACCTTTTGGATTTTTGTTACCTAAATGTTATCTTTGTTATTTCTTGTAAGGGTCTTTTTGTCAATAATAAAACTATGTGGGCTTATTTATGCTTGTTTAAGTTATTTTACATTACTTCGTTAATTTGATAGTTAACAACTTAATTTATAATAATAATAATAATAATAATAATAATAATAATAATAAATATATTTATAAACTTTGGATATTAATTATAAGATACTAATATGAACAAACAAAAGTTTATAAAGTTTAAATAAAAATAAAAGTGTTTAAAAACCTGGATTTAATAAGTTGAAGGGGTGTTTTGATATTTTGAAAACTTGAAATAGAAAGTTTTAGCATAAAATGATAAAACTTAAACCATGGGGACTAAATTGTAAATGTCTAAAATTAAATCTCCCTCTCTTTCTTTTCCCCGTATTTCCGGTGCCACACTCCGGCCACCTCTGGCTAACTCTGGCAAGGGTTAAACACCCAAAATCTAGCCGTTTTAACAAAATTAAATTAGTTCCCCTCAAACGTAATCATGGAACGATCCCCTAACTGCCCTTAATTCGATTAAAACGTTGGTTCCTTTAAGAAAACACTCAAAACCGAAGTCATTCGAAACATCCTAACCGATTCGGTATAAAAGTTATTGAATTAAGTCGTTTGATTGTTTAGAAACGTTTGTATAATCATTGTAAAACAAAATGTATAGTTTAATTCAATTTAAACAGCCATTTAATCACTTAATCCTAACCGAAACACTCGAATCAATTTTGAAACCAATTCGGGGTGAAATCATTCAAATCGAAGCTATATAACAGAGGGGAATCATTCCATTCGATCCCTTTTAACTCTTTATACACTCAATTGCTCGAGAAATTCAGCATAACTTTGATATCGAATACTCAGTTCATAACATGCGAACCGAGTTCTGAACCAAGCTTAATCGTTTCAATTTGGTTGTAATCAAGTAAGTGAAACATACCCAGATACTCTATTACACTTAAGGATTAAAATCCCTAAGGTTAATCGGGTTAAAACATTCAAATTGTTGTTTAATTTGATGAAGTCCGAAGTTAAGGTTCATAGAATTTGGAGGTTCCATGTAATTAATGCTTTTATGAAATGAAACCCGACTCTTAACAGGCATAGGCGCCCCAACCTACCCGTTAAGAGCATACACTATCACACTCGAGGTCCCGGGTTCGACCCGGGCACCCTCAACTAATTTTTTAAGGGGTTTCTTTATTTATTTAAATTACAGAAATTTTTTTATTATTATAAAAATTATTTTGTTAATTAAAATTCTTTTATAAGTTATCAAATTATTTTCTGTAAATCTTCAAATTTTAAATACTTATATATTTTCTTATTAAAAATATTTATAACAAAGTTTATTTGTGAGACGTTTCTTATAATCTTGTAAAATAGGATTAAATTTAAATAAGTTATTTAACAAGATACCTTAACTCAATTTCTTGGTGGAAGGACTATCTCATGGCAATGCAAGAAGCAATCCTGCATTTTAACATCTACTGCTAAAGCTGAATACATTATTGCTGCTAGTTGCTGTGCTCAGCTGCTGTGGATTTGGAACAGATGATAAACTACGGATTCAACTTCATGAGTACTCCTATCCACATTGACAACAACAATGCTATCTCTATAACTGAAAATCCAGTAAAGCACTTCAAGACAAATCACGTAGGTATCATTTTATTAGAGATATTCATGAGAAAAATCTAATTAAACTAATCAAAGTTGACTCAAATGAACAATATGCTGATTTGTTAACCAAGGCCTTTGATGAACAAAGATTTAAGTATCTCATTACAGCTATTGGAATGATAAACATTGATTAGTCTATCTCATTTGAAAACCTTTTGAAAACATGTAAAGTCTTTTATCAAAACAATCTAAGCCCTGTTACAAAAGGTTCTTTTTAAAATTCTTCTAAGTATAAATTCTTCCGAAGAGGAATTAACCCTCGGAAGATGTCATATATATCTTCCGAAGCAAAATTCCTTCAAGGAAAATTTTCTTCTCTTAAGAGTTTTTAGTCTTGGAAGAAGCGATTGATTGCATATAAGATCTACTTCTGAAGCATATAAAACTCTCCATTCGGAAAACACATTTTACTCTCGGAAGTAAGAAATTTACCTTCGGAAGTAAAATTGGCTTCATAAGAAGATTACCTTCGGAAATCTTTTATACTCGGAAGAAGACCTTACTATGTAACGGAAATCTTTAGGCCCCACATAGTAAAAAGCAAAGATTTTATTAATGATGTCGGAATCTTTTAAATGGTTTTTAATTTTACCACCCCGGCCACATCTTACCCCAAACCATCTTTTCACCTTATCCAATCCCCAAAACTGCTATTTCACCCATTTAAATAAACCCAACTCTTCATTTTAATTTTTTTACCAAATTTACTGTCCAAAAGCTTCCTTCAACTCTAATTCACCTAAATTCAAAATCATTTCTCTGCAACCTTTTTCCCACAATGGTGCTTAACACTACCAAGTCGCACTCCTTGATTCATCCAAGGATGTTGACTTCTCAGATATCATCTCTTTTCTCACCCAATCTACCTATTACTCTGCTCTGACTGTTAACCCCACCGTTTACTCAAATCATATGGCAGAATTCTGTAGCAACGGTCAGATTGAAACCCTAAATGGGGTTAGGGTAATAAGGTCGAGCATTTGTGGCTAGGAGTTGATAATTACTGAACAACTGATCATGGAGCATTTGGAGCTTCACGATGAAGGCACTCCTATTGAATTCCGCAATTCAGACCTAGATGACACATATACCCAAATAGGATATGGTGGAGATGTGAACAGATCCATTTTTATAAGTTTAATTTCTCATACAACTGGAAGTTCCTGCTCCATGTTGTTCTCCACTGTTTGACCAATAAGTTTGGGGGATGGGATCAAATCCCATATGAACTAGGATGCCTAGTTCATGGGCTGGTGAAAAGCCTCCGCTTCAATTACTCAAAGTTTGTGCTGATTAACCTTATGGGGATCCTCCAGAGGGATACATTCTTTGTGTATCCCAGGTTCCTTTAGCATATCATTAACTGTGACCTAGACCAGAGTCAGCTTGTCTGTGGAGCTGTCCTACTAGTTCCTCAAATGAGACTGACCATCTTCAAAGTCTTGAAGAGAGTGTCCATCAACTACACTAGAAGACACACTGATCTTCTTCCAGGTATGATTGAGACAATGGCTCCTGTGACATACCTATTAACCCCATAGGTGATGAACCCACACCAGCAACTACCCTCACAATGCCAACCCTACCTTCTCACCCCATCAATTATACCTACCAGATACGACCCAAACAAACCCTTGTTCAATCTACTATGATTGAGCAAGGCCCTCCTGTTCAATCCAAAAAGACTAAAGTGGGAACTTGGGCCCCTACTCAGTTTGAAGTCTCACCATCCTTCACATTTGACCTTAATAAGGAAATTGAGTCTCCTTAGTCTCAATCCTTTAAGCCTGAAACCCAAGCTAAAAGCCCTCAGGGTAAGACTTTATACTTCCCTGAGCAGCCAAAAAGGGACAACCCTACCAAAGGCTTAATGCCAATAGACATTGACCAATGTCCCAGATCACTAGGTTTAACTTCCATATCATTCATTGACCTACTGATAAGAACTGATGAGGAGATTAAGTCTCTTCATGGCAATGAATTTGATCCCCAATACCCTCTTATGGATCAACAGAGCCTAGAGAGACCTCTTATCTCTATCCCCCATCAACAAAAACCAACAGTGGTGAGTTCCACTAATGTGGATGGGACTCATGTAGATTCAGCTGCCTCTACTAAATGAGCCTCATTGGATCCTCAGGGCAGTGATAACATTTCTGAGTCTGAATCTACAGAAACTGTGCCTTTTGATGCCTTCGAAAGAGACTTCATTCGGCAAGGGAAACCAAGGTGCCAGGAAATCACATCTGGTGGTGAGGATGAATATACAAGGTATATTACCTCATCTCCGCGTGATTATTCAAAAGAAGATGAGGGAAGTCTGAAACTCACCATTCAAGACCTACTTTCTAAAGTCTCAAATCTTGAATCCAAGGTTAAGACTGTAGAGGATAGGTCCGCCACTCAACAACTTGAGATTGAAAATCTCAAGGCTCAACTAATTGAGAAACAGATTAAGAGATCTGTCAGGCATGTACCTATTCAGGTCTCATTAACCTCTTCCTCCAGCTCATCTAGCTCTCAAGATGATGCTACCAAAAATGCGGAGAATGTTCAGAGACAAACATATGTGGAACCACAGAGCTAAGCTTTAACTTCTCTAACTTCAAGATACCCGGCTCCCAAAGCAATAGTCTTTCCTGAGCATCCTCAAATTGTCCTACAAATGGACTCATGCTCAGAGATCTCAATAGGATCTTCTCCAAGTTCCTGATAGGATCTTCTTTAGATCAGCCTAGCCCTGATGCAGTTATGATGTACTTTGGAGCTAAAGAACTTCAAAGGATAAATGCACCTTCTACCAATGTGGAAGAAGTTGGTCAACCTAAGGCCCCCGTGGAACCTAAGATTGATTTTGAAGGGGAAATAAGGACTGATGGCCCAACAACTGAACCAATTGGGATAGATAGTGCACTCCCTCATTCTTCCAAAGCTAAAGTCAAAGTCTCGGAAGAACAACTTCAATCTTTCGAAGCTGAGATGGAAGTTGCCGAATGATTAATCTCCTTATCTGAAGATCTAATCATCACAGATGCAATTCTAGAGCTGGCATCTAAGGTGAATAGTGAGGACTTTCTCAACCTACCCCTTGCTCAAACAACACCACTACAACAAGCTCCAACCACCATCTATCAGCCTGAAACTTCCATCCAAGAACCCTCAAGGTCTAGCTCTTCCGAAGATGTCAATGGAAAAAGGAAGATGACCGAGGAAGAGCTTTAGGAGGAAGCAATGTTAGAAAAACTTAAGAAGAAAGGTAGACTCCCAACTGGGAAGTTGCTGGCTGCAAGTAGCAAAGCAGTTGCAACTAACGAGGAGGCTGTCAACAACAAAAAGAGGGTGGAGATCATTGATAGACTTATCAAGCTTGGAGTTGCTAGTGAAGATTTGCTCTTCCTACCATTAGAGGAGTTAATTTAGCTGGAAAAGGCAACCCTACTACTGATTGAACAAAGGGAAGAATCAGGAAGGCTGGCCTTAGAGGAGGAAAGAGAGAGGAAGAAAAAGGAAGCTGATCTGCAACTTAGGAGGGAAAGGATAACTTTCCTAACCTCCCGGGGTTTCTATCTAGAAGAACTGTCTCCCCATGATAATGATACGATCTTATAGCTATTCAACAAAGAGAAAGATCAATTGGAGAAAGAGAGAAAAAAAGCTGCAAGAGAAAAACTAAGGGAGAAGAAGAAGAAGAAAGAAGAAGAAGCAGGACTTGCTGCTATCAAGAAGATAGGTGATAAGGCCTGGATGAAGGACTATCTTCGGGCTCATGGCTTCTCTAGTAGGCAGGTGGGTCCCATGTCTGTGAAGACCCTGTAGCGTATTGTCAGTGAAATCAAGGGTGACATACGCTCAGGAAAAAGGAAAGATATGTACCGAAGAGTACAGGGGATGACTTTCATATCCACTACATAACCACATCCTCAACCCGAACCTATCCCTTTCCCTATTAAAACTGAATCAACCTCTGAGCCTTACACCCCTAAACCCACATCATCAACCTTACCCACTTCCTCACCCTCTCAATCCAAACAACTACCCATCCTCAAACCTAGAACCTTACCTAGAACCCAAACCTCTCCCACCAAACAACCACCCAAGTCATCCTCTCATTCATCCAAACATCTCTCCTTAGAGGAGTTTAAGGAGATCAAGATGAAGCTCACCAAGTGTATAAGTTTGAGTGACATCTCCTATGAGGGGAGTCTGTCAAATTGACTTTTGTTGATGGCTTCTCATGTTCCCTCATAAGAGATCAATTTCTTGATCTGCCTAGAGGAACATTAGACCAAGCTGCAAAACTCCTTGGCCTCAACTCTGATTCTCTAAACGATGAAGAGAAGAAGCTAAGAAGAAAGCTGGTGACTCTGCTAGATAAAAAGAAAAGTGACAAGGTTCCTAGTCAGCCCCTTGTACCAAGGAAGAAGATTATCCAGTGGAGGTTCGAAGACTCTTCTCACAACTTTGTTGTTAAGAGAGAGACTGGTGAGACAAAAAGGCTCAATGCCTCCTCTCTACTATAATTAAGCAGATTTGATATTGATGAGTTAGCAGAGAAGCCATTCTCCAACCCCTCCAACTCCAAGATAGCTGCTCATATCAGGAATCATCTCAGCAGCCTTCATCTGGCCGAGCTGACTGCAAGGTCCAAGATTGAAGAGGAGATGAAACTGAGAGAGGAGGAGGAAAGAAAAGGATCAGCAACCAAAGGCAAAGCCTTTCTTCAAATGGTTGAAGGTTCCAACCTTGAATCCATAGTTAGATGAGAGTATGACTATGAATCCCATCAACTAACTCTCTTCAGGGGGGGCACAATGAAGGTACATGTCATTCAGAGTGACATACTGGATCTCCTGTCCACTAATGACTTGTACAAACTTCTTAGCACAACTTCAGGGAAGAACAAAGAAACGGATAAACATCTTCTGTCCCTAGTGCTGAAGGTTTTGAGAAGCAGGAAGAAGTGAGGTTTTGGTAGCATCAGCCTAGGGGGAGTTTGTTGGATCTAGAAAGGCTGGTGCAACCAAAACCAAACACTTAGACTATTTTGGTATAACTAATAAAGGACTTTAACTAATAAAGGACTTCCGAAGCTAAAAGTGGAACTTCCGAAGACAAAAGGAGTTCTTCCGAAGTCAAGTGCAAGATCAACTTTCGAAGGAAAACTCCAACTACCAAAGACAAAGTCTCTACTCTTCTGAAGCTCCAACACTTAGAAGAAATGAAGACTATAATTTCTGAAGTATGAAGTCCCAAGGAAGCCTCGAAAGAAGTAGCCATTTATGAAATATAAGTGGTTTCAGAAGAACAAATTCTTTTGAAGCCAGTTAACCTTTGAAAGTAGCTACTATGAACCGTTGGACATAAGTGTGGTCCCTTTGACACTCCGCTACAGACCTCTGATATACTACATGATGTTTTATGTAAAACCCATATAGTTGACCATACTTTATTTCACTGTTCACCTTTATCTGTTAGTATAGTTGCCAACTTTAGTTGGTGACAAAAGGTAAGTTATGGACATGTCATGACTACCGTATCTTAGATAATACTTTATCTAAGATACCTTAACTTTAGCTTTGTAGTACTTGCTTTAGTATAAGGTTTCTAGCTGATATCAAAGTATATCCGGTTGTAGGTAGTAGTATATATAGGTTCTCATTGTAAGTCATGTATCATGCTTGTAAGAGTCTTGTAATACTTTGAGTTGAGAAATAATATATAAAAGTATCTTGAAAAACTATTCTCTTATGTTTGATTTGATTTACTTAGTATATTATCATCAACTCTTAGAAGGATTCTGCTTCATCACAAACCCGAGTGTTACTTAGTGAGTTTGAGAGAAACTACTTGTGTTGAGTACAAAACCGATCCTGCAAAACATGCCATTGTTACTTGAAATATTATGAGCCTTATGTGACACACATTTTGTGCAAAAAATCATTAACTATCGCTAGCCTAGCGACATCATAGATCTATGGGGTTGACAAGCCTATTTGGTGCTAAAGCTGAGGTTATTGCTGGCTCCTAATGACGTATTCTTGTTCATCATGGGAACCAAGTACACTTAGCTAATTGTTTTAACTTATTGTGGCCATCTTTGTCAAGGTTTGATTGTATCATTATGATATCTTTATTCTTGCATTATTTTTTAACTTATGACATGAATTGCTTCTTATATATTGATATATGTATAACCCATGGAAACTCACCGACATTCAAGTGTTGACTTATTTTTAACATGTTTTAGGTAATGCACAAGCTTGATGATTGATTTTGAAGTTTGGATACTTCTAGGATTGGACCTAGAAATAAAACACTTACTTTAAATTTGAGTTGTTGAACTTATGTTATGTTTTGGTTGTTGCTTGAGACTTTGGTTGTAATGCCTTTTTAAAACTGATGTTTAATTATATTTGTTGGAGCATATATTGTTATATATAGTGTGTCCGTCGCTTGTCGAATAGTCTAGGCTTAATGTAATACACTTGATATGTTGTAAACACATGAAATTGGGTCATTCGCAGGAGCATATGCGAATGAGACTCAGTCGTACGACTGAGCCATGCTAATGGACCAGTCGTGCGACTGAGAGATGCAATTGGGACATTCGTAAAACTGAACCATAAGTATGGTCCAGTCATACGATTGAACCATACGTATGGTCCAGTAGTACGATTGAACCATATGCATAGTCCAATCGCATGAATGGGCCCAGTCGCATCTGATATGGGCTGAGGCCTATAAATACCTATTTTATTGTGTAGAGAGATTACGGGTTTAGAAGGATTGTGCCCGGGGCCTAGGTGCTGCCAGATGAGAGGGGAGATCATGCTCGATCTCCCCTTGCCAAGAGCCGTGATTCTTATGTTGTAACGAGCTTGTAATCATTACGTTTTATCAATGAAACCATTTTATTATAGTTCGTGTTATTGTTTGTCTCTTGGTTTTGGTTTTGTTTCCTTTCGTCAAGAACACGCTCGGATGTCTACCGATCCAGCGACTTCATAATTGGTATCAGAGTCAGTTACTGCTGGAATGATCTAACAATCATTCTAGTAACCCGAGCTTTTGATTTCTGGATCTATTTCAGGTTCTTTGACGTTAACCCACTTCGTATTCTTTGTATTTTGCTCAGATCTTGTTACATGTGTTGTTTCTATGTTAAAATCGAACTCGAAACCACGTTCTGATCACCCTTGCGAATCTTATGATGTCTATTTTGGTTCGGTTCATGTAAAATTCATAAGATTAGGTTTTTTGGCAGCCCTGGCGGCTGCAGATCTGAAAATCTGCATGCAGATCCGCTCATGTGACTGGACCATGCAAATGGACCATTCGTATGACTGGACCATGCTAATGGAGCATTCGTACGACTGGACCATACTAATGGACCATTCGTACGACTAGACCAGTCGTATGTTTAGTCATGCGACTAGACCAGTCGTATGTTCAATTGCACGAATGAGCCATCCGCATTGACTCATCCGCATTTGTTCCAGACAAAAAAAAGAGTCTGGAACTGCCTCTTGCAAAGATTTGAGGATGAGCAAAGCATATTCACCCTGAGGTTCTTTTGTCAAATAAGTTCGATGTATACCCTATTATTCGTCGGACTTCCAGAATAGGTGAATGTAGTTGGAACACGAAAGATAGAAGAGAAGATGTCAGCAGTCGGTGCTGATTTTGTGGGGTAGTCAGGAGCATCTGACTATTT
>BJCM01085067.1:0-10682 GCA_018326385.1 Flaveria bidentis
TATATATATATATATATAAACAAAGTTCAATAATAATACGATAATTGTTAATGGTAGATTAGCTATGTTTTTAAGATTGTTATTTGGTTTTAAACCATTTTTCGACTTATTAGGCCCTCTAGAACATTTAATTGCTAATAAGTTTACAACTTTTTTTATAATTATTAATCATTTTTAGGTACCTAAAAGAGATAGAAAAAAAATTAGGTCTCCTCTAGAGCATGTAACTACTAAATAAGTTCATAACTTTTTAATATATGTTAATCATTCTATAGTATTTACGAAAGAAAACCTTTTTGGCCAATTAAAAACATGAGTCACGTGCGATCCCTCACCCACACACCCTCAAAGACGCCTCGATGTGACATAAAAATTTTATGCACATATAGGTGTGATAAGGACATCTCATCTGTATAAACAAAACTTTTAATTTACACAACCGATCAATTAATGAGAGAATAATACTAAACACTTTAAGTTCAAACTACAATCGTTAAACATGTGACAGGTTCTAACCACCCATGCCAAGCTCTTATTTGTTTAACATGTTACATTTATAATGTATTTAATGGGAAAGTCAAATGAATAAAACAAAGTAAAAAAATAAAATCTAAAATTTTGTATGTGTGTGGTATCTTGTGCATCATCACTTGTACAAGCAAATCATTTATAGTTAATGTAATAAACTAACATAGGAGTTTGATTGTTTAATATATAATATAGCATGGTTAGAAGTTTATTTCATCTAAACGTTAATTAGAAAATATTGGACATCAAAGTAAAAATATCTAACATGTTATTGAAACAGTTGGTGATATCTAATGTTTGTCTTTTATCTTTTGTTTTGACTTTTTGGTTAATGAACAAATCATGAATATTTATCATTTCAAGTTTATGTTTTCAAGAATTAAATTCCTCAAAAAATAAAACAAAAACCTCTAATCTATTTTGTTAATCTACTAGTCAATAACTATCTACAAAACAATCAACCAACAAGTTTCAAGCTAACATTCAAATAATAACCAAGCAAATAATCGAATAATAAAATACATATTAGAAAAATTTTAAAAGAAAAACTAAATTGAAGATTTAGGGTCGTTAATTTGCAGTCGAATTTTAACAAAGAAGCAATTAACAACAGACAAATTAGTGACCAGGCTAATCAACCCTTTAATTGATGCTAATATTGTAATTCTGTAAAGTGTAACATAATTTTGTTACTTATTTGGTTTATTGATTGATGTGGACTAATGAAGTATTAAGCCTACTTTTATAAAATAGTGGTTGGGTATTTAGATAATTGAGTCTATAAAAATTTAAGGAGTAAGGTGCTTAATTGTTTATATAATTATTAGGATTTATAGTTTTTCTTAATATACGTTAAATAGTTTATAACAGGTTTATGATTGTAAATTTTAGATTAATTTTATTGGGGTCAATGCTAAAATTTTCTTGGGGGTCGGTTTATACTTCTTAATGATTATTGTCAAAGTTTTACGAGGGCCGTAGTAATATTTCTTGTGAATTGATCGACATTAGAATGTATGTTAATAAACAAAAGTTTTCATGGAGTGCAAGAGACTCACGTTAACAATTGGGTCCGCTCCCTGTGTATTATAATAAGTTGATATTTCTTCTATTGTTATGAGGGTATAAAATCTAAATTCCGTGAAGGATAATCCCTTGTGATGTTGTATCATTGCTTTATCTTACTTTCTTTCTATTTCTACTTTTTTATAAAGGATGCATCTTTTTTAGAACTTTTAACTAATAAACCAAAGGAGTCAAAGTGTCATTAGATCCAATCATCTAGCAATTTGTATCGAAGACAAAGTGTTGATTATATAGATGACCTTTCGCTTTATAATGAGTCACGGCCAACTTTCAGAAAAGATAAATAATTTCATGAAACACATATCACATATTATATAAATCTTTTTAAAAAGATATTAAAAGTGTTAATGATCATGATTGTAATGTTGACAAGCACGTGATAAGATACAACCTTTAATGTATCAAAACAAAAGATAATACAATGTTCTAGTTCCATATGTCCATATATTTAAGAATTATGGTAGACTATAATTATGGGTTCATTGCGGCTTCATTGAGTTTGTGTTGGTGTAGATGGTTCCATCTATCTAGCATACCTAGGACCATAAACACTCATCTTCAAAAGTCAATCTCCAAACAATCTATATCGTTCTAGAGCTGAGGCTATCGAGTATCTACACACCTCTAGGCTCTAAATTGCACACTCTCGGAGCTTAGGTTTCAAACAATCTTTGTCCTTCTAGGACTCAGAATCTTGACTTAAAACTCCAGAATGCAATACACTCTTCTAGATTTCCTACTCAGGAGAGGACTTTCGCAAATCAAACAGATTCTAATACTAGACTCTCCTCCAAAGCACATGCTCCAGATTGTATGGTGTGACAAAATGAGAAATAAATAATTTACTTAACATGAAGTGCCATGTTGCTGAAAGCCCATGGAATATGACATGACATTTAAACATGGTGTGTCTTGCACGTTCTATGACCAGAGGTTGTAAGGTGTTGATCTATGAAGAGAATAAAGCTACCAAAAACTCAAAGATTCAACATCTGTTGTCAACAATTGAAATCTATCAAGTATTAAATCACTTTCGATCAACACTCAACTAGATGAGCTGTTGATTGACTATTATTGATCAACACTCAACTTGATAAGCTGCCGATCAATTGTTATACTAGCCAAGATTGTTTGTGCCAAAGTACATTAGCGGTTACAGTGTTCTACCTTTTGGAGATAACATTGTACTGAAGCTGCTAATATCTAATGTGTCGATTGCTTGTCTACGATATAAATATGTTATCCTAAACTAGGATTAGATGTAAAGCGATTTATTCTTAGTGTTTAGCTTTCTAATTATAAATACCTATCACTTATATAGTTTTGAGGCTAGCTTGTAAGTCCATTTGTTATCTGCTGATAATTACTCTTTGTAATTAGAAAAGATTATGAATTTAATTGTAGTTATGATTATGAATTGTAGTTTTCTAAGAATTGTAGTTATGATTATGAATTTAATTGTAGTTATGATTATGAATTGTAGTTTTCTAAGAATTGTAGTTATGATTATGAATTTAAGAATTAAAAGATCAGTTTTCTAAGAATTGTGGTTATGATTATGAATTTAATTGTGATGTCTCTCAGAAACGATACCAAGGAAGTGATAACTCAAGCCTGAGATGTTTTAATTATGAAACATTGTCTAAGATGTATATATATTCCAATATTTTGATGATTGTCATGTTATACAATCCCAATATGGTTGGTGTTTTATTACTTAAATAATATATATGGTTAGTGTTTTATTACTTTTATTTAATAGTAATTTTATTTATTATATATTATTATAGTATATATGGTTAGTGTTTTATTACTTTATTGAACACAAAATAGATGAATTGCTAGGGGAAAGTTAATATACAAAGTGTACTTTTTATGCTAAGTAAATGAGGTTTTGGGTCGAATTATCACACATAAACAAGTAATAATCACATAATAAGGATTATACTTGCATGATATTATAACGCATGGATGGAATTGTCACCTTTACGTGATAACTCATCTTTGCATGATAACTCATATATGTATAATTACTTTTATCATTTATGTTATGATTACATCCATAATATATCTGGCATGACTATTTTGTATGCATATGGAAATTTCACTTTGTATGATAAACTTTTTTTCTTAATAATTAATTATTATGATTTGGTGACTTGAATCAGATAAAAAAACAAATCGATTAATAGCTAATTGTTATGATTTGTAACTTGGATGACAGCCAACTAAGTTGTGCTACTTTGCAGTTTGTAGTTTTATTTTTATTAGCAAATTGTGTTTTTATCTCTCTTAAGATACATTCATTACTTTTTAACAACTTGACATATAAAGAAACTAATAGTGAGTGTGCTCTCTTCGCTGAATGACATTTTGACTTTATTGATTTTCTATGGTTTCCTTTTGTTTTAGTTATTTTAATTTAACTAATTTTCTTAATTTCTTTGTTTTTTTCTTTATTAAAAATTTATTCTTTTAAAGTTACAATATTACGACCATAGATACGGAAGCTAGCCCCTCCGCGTACCACGAGATATACTAATGCTAGTTGAATAAAATAACAAAATCTCTTCTTATATTGCCCGGAAGTTTCTATTAATTTGTTGATTTTACTCGGAGAATTTACGAAGGTTGCTTTTATCTAATACATTTATTAATACATAATATGTTTAGGTGGATGTGAAAAGCGCGAAAAATCAATCAAACTATATTATATTATATTTATATTATGTCTTTGTTTTTGTGCTTATCATAAGGAAAACTCACTATCATCTAAATTCTAATATCCACTTAATCCTCCTTTATAAACCACAATGAGACCTAAAATTATGATGTGTAGGGAAAAGGGCACCATTTAACGCATTAGGGTGCGATTGAACAAAATGCCATTCAGTTACGGTATAAATTATTTGACTGCATTTAAATTTAGTTTTATTGTTCTAAGCCACAATAAAAATCAAAATCTAACTAGATGCGTCTAATTTGGCTTGGTAACACCCTCTTATTGTCACTTAGGTTGTTAACCTAGTGATAAGGTCAAAAGCTCTTTTATTTTTTCATAACAAAACAAACCATGTTATTGTTTGTCGAAAGGAAATCAAGAAATAATACAAATTATCACAAGAACTAGTATAGACTATCTATTTTTTAATTTTTAGAAAACTTAAACATATGAAAATGTTATAAATAATAGTTTTGTGTTACTCTCTTCTAATTTATAAAAATAAATACGGACAAATTGGTTTGATTGTTTGTTTATATATATATAAAGATAAATAGTAAAAGATTAAGACGTATATATAATTTATTTTGATAATTCATTTTATGTATAAGACTTATCTACATGTATGTACGAAGAATAAAATTTTAAAAGAAATAATAAAAACCGAATGTGTAAAGAAACTACCAATTTAGATAATTTATGACAAGATGTCAGGAGGCTTAGAGATTGGTATCCAAGTCTTGAAGAATACAAGCAACTACAACTCCTTGCCTGCAAATCACCGGAAGAATTCATAAACTCACTAATTAGTAAGACTCATGGAAGACTCAAAGGATATAAACTAGAAAAGACTCAAAGGATACACTACAAGATCAATGAAGAGGTCAATGCAACAATTTCATAGTGAGAAGAGACTTAGAACACTTAACGGATCAAATAGGATACTAGGTTTATGTTGATGATACTAAGAACACAAGTAACACGTGAAAGAACAATAACAAGAATGATAGTTTTTGATTTTCAAGAATATTGTATATTGCTCTCAAGTTCTATTACAAGTGTTACAAATACTAAAAATAAAGACAAGTACCTAGACACTCTATTACATGCTACAACAGGCTATACCTTGAAAGCTAGCTGGAAACACTAATCTAGACAAAAAGATCAATGTAAAGTCAAAAGGCATATTGGCTTTTGACTTATGACTATGACATGTCATAGCTCACATCCTAATTAATTACAAAAAAGATAAAATGTACAAAAATAGAAAGTTACAGACCAATGACTTTAATCTACTGTTGACAAAAGTATGAACCTTTTCACCAATTTATCCAAGTTGGTGAGTCTTCAAAGATGGCAGCAGAAAGTTGTTCAGCTTTTATCAAAAGGTGATCACATAAAGCATGTCTTCTCTGTATTCGGAAGAAATTAGTTTTTGGCTTCAGAATACTTTGTCTCTAATGTTTTGGAAAACTTCATCTTTGGTTTTGGAAGATTTGGTCATTTAGCTTCGAATGATTTTACACTTAGCATATTTTTTCTCAGATGTGTAAAACTTCCAAAATAATTTTCCTCTATACTTCATGTATGCATACTAAGAGCTCTTGGTTGCATCAGCCTTTAAGTGTAAACTTTACAAACTCCTCCTAGGTGTATGTCTTGCAAGAAGTAAATGTATTGACCTCATTGATCTCTAATGACATACCATGTGTCTCGATTAGTAGCAAAGGTCCACGATAAGATGGGTCTCCTAGCAACAAGAGGCTCTACATTAGATGCAATTAGTTAAGCATCCTCTTCTTGAGCAACCTTAGGATGCTCTGACTCATCCTGAGGTGTAGAGGTGGATGCCTTGGACGTCTCCTTCTTCTTCTTACTGTCCTTCTTCATTGCCATTCTTTTCTTCTTCTTTCCAGATTTCAACTGAGGATGCTACATTTAGCACCACGTTGTTCATGAATGTCTTACCTAGTTGGGTCATTTTCCTTACAAGTTTAGAAGGAAAGGGATTAGGACCCTACTGTGGATCAGAAGATGAAGTTGGATGTGGTTCAGCACTAGGTCCAGGTTATATTATCTCTTGTGATTCAACCTTAATATCACTTTTAGGTGCACCTGACTTTGTAGAGATTGCAAGTCAACAAGCTAACCTCTTTTGATCTTCTACTTGATCACTCTAATGTGCTCATCCATTTTGGATATAGACATTGGACCAAACCTCCTTTTAGAGAATCCATACAACTTCAAGAAACTCACCATCTCTACCTATTAGTAGACTTCTTTACACTCTTTGAAAAGTTCTTTTTCAAAGTAAACTAGGCTTATGTAGGTGATGATATAGACAACATATGACACACATATTTTAAAAATAATTTTAAGTTAAGTTTAAGAAAACTCTACTCAAAGCTAATTATCCCAATAGATAATACAAGACACTTAAATCTATGTTTATCAAAAGCTTTTGTGAAAAGGTCAACATATTGTTCATTTGTGTTAACTTTGACTAGTTTTTTCAATCTTTTTTTAAAAGTATCTCTAATCAAATGATACCTGATATTGATGTATTTTGTCCTTGAGTGCTGCAAAGAATTCTCTATGATAGAAATAACACTATTATTGTCTATATGTATGGGAGTTTCTTTAAAGTTGAATCCATACTCTAGCATCTGATTCTGAATGCAAAACACTTGAGCATAACAACTAGCAGCAACAATGTATTCAGCTTCAGCAGTTGATGTAGACATATAGGATTGTTTCTTGTGTTGCCATGAGACTATCCTTCTACCAAGGAATTGATATTCCCTAGGTGTAGACTTTGAAATCATGTTGCATCCACCATAGTTACTATTTGTATAAGCATGCATATGGAAGTTAGAATTCTTTGGATTCCAAAGGCCTAAATTTGGAGCACCTTTGAGATATCTAAGAATCCTTTTGACATCAACTAGGCGTGACATCTTGGGGTTGGCTTGATATCTTGCATAAATGCATATGACAAACATGATATCAGACCTACTTATTGTGAGGAACATAAGAGACCCAATCCTCACTCTGCAGAGATGTTCATCCAAACACCTCCCCTTAAGATTAGTCCAATGGAGTGGTTTCTTGCTATGGGTCTCTTTGCAACCTTACATTCAGTCATA
The DNA here is from genome assembly GCA_018326385.1 of Flaveria bidentis. Lineage (NCBI taxonomy): Eukaryota > Viridiplantae > Streptophyta > Magnoliopsida > Asterales > Asteraceae > Flaveria > Flaveria bidentis. Next base: position 7,483 of record BJCM01085067.1, read on the forward strand.
TTGAATCTTGTAAGTATGTCTTGTACATGCTTTGACTAACTTATAAAGATGACATTGTCAACCTACTTCACTTGAATTCCTAAAAAGAAATTGAGTTCACACATGGCACTCAAAACAAATCTATTCTTCATTAGCTTCTTAAAGTCGTTGCAGAGCTTTAGATTAGTTGACCCAAAAATAGTGTCATCCATATAAATTGAACCAGCATCACGTCATTCCATGTTCCTTTGGTGAAGAGTGTTCTACTAATAGTACCCCTCTTGTAGCCATGCTGATAGAAATACTAAAATAGTGTCTCATACCACTTCCTTGGAGCTTGGTGCAGCCTATAAAGAGCTTTATCAAGCTTACAGACATAATCTAAATGATTTGGGTCTGCAAATCTAGGTGGTTGGTTGACATACATCTTATCAATCACCCTATATAAGAAAGCACACTTGACATCAAGTTGGTAGACCTTGAAATCCTTGGATGCATTAAAAGCAAGGAATATCCTAACATCTTCAAGTATTTCTACTAGAGTAAAAAAATCTATGTAGTCAATCCCCTCTTTTTGTGTGTCTCCTTGAACAACTAGTGTAGCTTTGTTCTTGCTCACAAGTCCTCTATCATCCTTCGTATTCCTAAATACCCATTTGGTACCTATGGTTGTCTTCCCTTGAGGAAGATAACATAAGTTTCAAGCTTTTTATCTTTTGAATTGAAGCAGTTCCTCTTGCATAGTTTCAAACCAACTAGCATCCTTTAAAGTTTTATCAACTTTTTTGGGCTCTATCGGAGATAAGAAACAAGAGTATAGACAAACATTATTGTCATGGGTTTGTACGTTTGTTCACACCCCTGTCTTAACATCTCAAATAATGTTTGTGCAGGGATGAGACTTGTGGATCCTAAGTTAAGGAATCACAGCAACCTAAACAAATTTTAATTTGTTAAATTTAGATCTGGAAATAGTGTGTTGCCCATCACATAAGCATACTTATCAACAGAAGCTTAATCCAATGAGTATGTGACATCATTCATGTTGTCTTCTAAGGAGTGATTGTTAGCATCAAGAAATTCTTGATCACTTTCACCACATCCATTTCCTCCTACATTGTAAAATCCTTTATTTGAGTTCTATGCCCTTGAGTTGCCTACATGTACAAATCTAAATTTGTGAAATGCATATCTGGCAATGGTGTGTTGTGCACCATATCAATACACTTATCAAGAAAAGCTTATCACCACCTCCATTTCATCCTACATTATAAGTTCCGTCATTTGAGTTTTATGCCTCTGACATGGAATTCGTAGGCAGCTCAGATGTATCAACTAAATTTGTGATGATTGTGCTGATAGTAACTCTATCTGAAAGGTTAGTTACCACTAGAGCTGAAGTAGTTTTCTTGCTTGGTCTTCTCAGCTCAAATCTTGGGTCAGTATCTTCTGTTGATAAGTTACCTATAGATCCTGAAATATTCTCATAACATTTGTTAAAATAGTTGGTAACTAAGTCAAGATCAAACAACCAATCAGGACCAGAACCTTTCTCACTGGAAGTGTGTTCATTGAAGGCCACATTGGCTGATTTCTTAATTACTCTAGTTCTGAGAATGTATACTCTATAATCCTTAGCTTGGGAAGAGTATCTAATAAAATTTCTATCATTTGATTTGTCAAAAAATGTGGCTACTTGATCTTTCGTACTCAAGATGGTGCAAGGAAATCCCAAATGATCTGAGAAAACTAATGGAAGGTCTCCTTTTGTGCCACATCTCATAAGGAGACTTACTATTTATCTTACCTACTAAAACTTTGTTCTGCACATTAAAAGGCAGTGTTGACTACCTCTACCTAAAAGGTGATGGGTAGTTTAGAGTCGGAAAACATGGTTCTTGTAGCTATAATATGTGGCATGTTTCTCCTCTCAGCAACACCATTTTGCTGAGAAGTCCATGGAGAACTATATTGTCTTGTAATACTTTTTTTATCACAAAATGTATCAAGGATTTGGTTCTAAAATTCAGTATATTGATCACATCTTGTGGTTATGACCTTGTGAGCATATTGATTCTCAATTTTCAAAATGAAGTTATTCAAGATCTAGGAATCTCTTTATTAGTTCTAAGGAAGAAGACCCAAGTGAAACCTACGAAATCATCTTTGTCACCAAACAATATGAGGTCATTCCTAGACTCATTAAACTTATGGTGCCAAAGAGATCCATATGTAATAAGTGTAGTAGAGTAGTGATGGAGTTCTTTTCCTTTGGCTTGTGAGATACCTTGTGTTACTTCCCTTTCATACATGCAACACAATGCTCATCGTTGGTCTAGATGATCGTTTGAACATGATTTTGAAAATGATTTCACGCCAGAATCCTCAAGTTATCACTTAGTCTAACAACTTGGAGACCAAGTTTTTGATAGAAAATGAATATAATCAAGCAAGAACCATTTGTAAAAGGATTTGTAAAGATGAAGAAGAATAATGCTCAAATATATCAAAGATAAGCTCCTAGCAATACACAATAAAACAATGAACACAAATCTATAATATCACTAATGTTCCAAGAGTTACACAATGAATAACAAAGAAACATATTTATACAGGACCTAGTTTTGCACTATGGCATGTGAAACTACCAGGCTAAACTGCAGTTTCGCGTGCAGTTTCGCATGCCACAAAATACAAAATAAGACAAATCTAAACTAGATCCTATTACATTAATATCGATATTATAATAATCTATTACAAACATGTTGATACATATATGTACCTAGATCCTGATCTAAATGTAATATGTCTTACACTTGTGTAATTTATGGGTACTTAATGAAATACTAATGTTTGGTTGTGTTTATAATGTTTAATATGTCATTAATGATTGTTTAATGTTATATCTGACGGGTTTGTTTGAACATAAACAAATTGTTTAACCATTTAAACAAGAAAAATGCAGCGGAATGTTAGTATTATAGTCTTGTTCATAAGCTGAAAAAACAAGTCCCTTTTTGATAGTATAATGTCATAAACAAACCCAAGAACAAAGGATCTTTATATGTGAATAAAGGCTAGCTATGAAAGACAAAAACACAACTTATGGACAGCCATAAACAAGCTGCCATAAACTACCTTTCAGCAGCAAGTGTGACGAAGTAGAGGATGATATTGACCAAGAAGAATGACCAAGTCACCAAGAGAAGGTCCTCTCAAGC
>BJCM01085068.1:0-25059 GCA_018326385.1 Flaveria bidentis
GTCATAAGACTGACCCAGTCGTATGAATGAATCAATCGTATGACTCAGTCGCACGACTGAGCCAGTCGCCTGGCTCAGTCGTACGAATGAAGACTGTAACCTATAAATACTACTTCATTCGTGGAAAAACTGGAGATTTCGAGAATTCATAAACCTAGCCGTCCAAGTTCGTCCAGTTGGTCCCTTCCAAGTTCATAGAACGTTTCTGATCATTCCAAGTCTATTCTTAATGTATTCTAATCATTAGGATTGATCGGATTAACGTTTTCCCTGATTGGATCGCCAATCAAATAGGATTCCGCACTATTTGATCTGGTTTCACGTTGAATCTGTTAGTACTCCGTACGCCGTCGGTCCTAACAAAATTTCGTCTAATTCTAGTACTATTCCGCTGCAAATCATAACCTAATTGATCAAACTAGATCTTAGATCCTTACAGAACTAGTCGAAGTCTTCATCAGCATTCCTTGTGTTCATCCGCATTGATTAATGCAGATTGTTGATCTTGATCAGCATTTCTTCATTGTCTTCAGCATTAGTGTTTGGTCTTCAACATTGACAAATGCGGATGAACAAACACATATGCGCATTTGTTGTTGGACATCCGCATTAGTTAATTCGGATGTACAAATACTTGTCAACATTTGTTTCTAGCTATCCACATTTTTTAATGCGGAAGAACAAATACTTGTCAACATTTGTTCTATGTCATCTGCATATACAAATGCTATTAGCCGGCACTTGTCTTCTTTGCAGATTCTTCATCCGCATTTGTTCTTGAACTTGTGGGTTTTCTAGTAGAACAACCATCAATCCACCACTTGAGTTGGCATGTATGATCCTTTTAGGGTCCAACATATATGGGTATTCTCTTGTACCAACCTCTTGATCTCTCCATGTCTTGGAATATTTGGCATAACATCATCTATAATAATCTGAAGGAATCTAGGGTATAGCAGCCACTTGTCCTTCTTCAAAGCAATTACGTTCTCAGCCATACAATCAAAAATCAGTCTTGCAATGTTGGCCTTCTACCCTTAACAACAAATCACCATGGCTTTAGCCCAGTCTAAGTTTAGCCCGTCTAATCCACCTTTTCAGTGATCTAAGCACATGATAAACACGTGAGCTATATATCTCCACTCCTTGGTGAGGAAGTATTTTTTGATTTCCTTTCTCGTGCCAAACAGAGGACCCTCATATCCCATAGACCTAAGAGCCTCAAACACCTCCTGATCTGATAGTGTCACCTCCTCTCTAGTATCCTCATCAAGTCTCAACACCCTCGATATAATCTCAGTAGTAATGATTAGGTCATTCTCCATCACTCTAACCACAATCCTCTGAGGATTTGCTCTCGTGTAATACTCTATAGTACACCAGAAATCTCGAATTTGTAAATCATATAGAGTGGAGGAATGTGAGATCACATAGGCAATTGGAGATCTTTGTAGCCAACAAATGCAGTCTCTAAAACCAGCTACCTTGGGATGATAATCATCCAGAAGAGCAGTAATGTTGTTCCTCTCGTCGAACTTAAGATTAGCCACGGAATCTGAAAAATAGATGAAACGCATTAGTATGGTATATTAAAACTTAATATTAAAAGAAAAATAATTAAAAAAATAAAATTGAACAAAACACAATTTAATTTCGCTATCCGAAATTATTGTTTCGTTGGTCGAAATATTAGTTTTGGCAAGCGAAAGTGTAATTTTGGCAGTAATTGTTAAGTAATTTCGGCATGACAGTTCAGTAGGTTCGACAGGCCAATACTATAGATTCGACATAGTGAAACTGAAGTTCAATCAGCGAAACTGTTAAGTTCGCTCGGATAACATAACTGCACAGTTTCACTGAAAAACCCTTGAACATTCATTCAGTTTCGCTAGACTATCGATAATTTCAAAGTAAGAACTAAGAAGGTACCAAAGAGTCTCAATCAAAATAGTCCATAAAGAGGAGTTAAAACCTAGATAAAACTATAATCTTGGGTTCAAAAATCACATTCCAAGAGAAAGTAAGGGACAAACAAGAATCAAAAGTACAAAATCTCATATTCGTAATATAAGGTCACGGGAGGGTTCACAATGACACAAAACCACGACAGTGCAAAAATGAGAAAGTAATTTCGCAAACACAATTATATAGGACATTGTTTCACTGCCTGCGAAACTACCGACGAAAGGAGACATATTTTTTTTATTTTCTATTAAAAATAATATAAAGAAAAAATATTTAGAAAAGAATTAAAACAAAATAAAAGGAATAAAAAAAAACTTGCCCCACATGACCTTACCACACTTCATGTATGTTGATACATAATGTTCCTAGTTTTTGTTCTTAATGTAAAAGTCTTTCATTTCTTACACATGTGTAATGTAACTACTTAATGAAATATGATATGCTTTTGATGTTTATTTGTATTTGAGTATTTCATATTAATATTGTATTTGATATAATATATATGTATGAACATCATATATAGGTTTGAGATTGTTGTACATAGTTCTAAGTCAATAATGATTGAGAAATGTGTTCAATTTAGTCGGGTGATTATTCATGCTTATGAACGATACTTATAGCCCATACGCACGAATGAATCATACTTATGGACCAGTCACATGACTAAACCAGGAGACTGGATCAGTTGTATGACTGAGACATAAGATAGATTCAGTCGCACGACTAAACCTTCACTCGTGCGTATGAATCAACCACATGAGTCAGTCGCACGACTGAACCATGCTAATGGTTTAGTCGTACGAATGAAAACTACAAACCTATAAATACCACATAAGTCGTGGAAAAACAGAGACTTCGAAGATTCACAAACCCTAGCCGTCCAGAGTGTCCTAAACAGCCAATCCAACTTCATAGTTCGTTCCTCGTCGATATCTAATCAATTATTAACGTTTGTTACATCGTTAGATCGATTAGGTTGCCGTTCTCGTTAACTGGATCGCCAATCAAATAGGATTCCGAACTATTTTGATCTGGTCTCACGCAGAATCCGTTAGTACTCCGTACGAAAATGGTCCTAACAACGTATCTTAAACAAAATCAAATAATAGAAAAAGGATATGAAGGAGAAGCTAAAAATATCTTTTGGAGAGTCAAAGTTTGGCGGGATTGTTGATATACTTATCCCTTTAAGTCCATGCCTTCTTCGTTTCAACACATGCACTGTAGGTACTGTTATCATGTTTTGGTTCTTTTAAAGAAAACATTGAATAACTCAGTCTCCATAGACATTTGGCAAAGAAACTTATTATGTCCTCATGATATATTGAACAAATGACACGTTCTGCTTGACTATTCCTCTCAGAAGCAACATAAGTCCTTTAAAAAAAGAAGCAATGCCCTTATAGACATCAAATGATGAGAGCTCCAGGTCTATGTATAACAGAGGAGTTGATCAATTGAGTCTTAAAGATGAGAGCTTCAGGTCTATACATACGAATAAAAGAGAAGATCATCATATAGTGCCGATGATGGCTCCAGGTCAGTACTATTGTACAGCAGAGGAGATCATCACTACAGGTTAATAGCAGATGAGATAAGCACCAAAAATAATATAACAACGGAGCTTCTTAGATGTGAAGAAGAGTAAGCATATAGCTTTTGAGATAGGGTGGAAGATTTAGACATAAATATACTTTTGATAAGAATAACACAAATCATAGATATCATGTTCTCAACCTTTTTTGAACACAAACTTGAAACTTTGTGAAGGCCAAAAATGTCAAGGGGATTATATGAATCATCAAGTTTCTTGTTCTTACAAATTAAACTGCAAGATTACTTTTTACTTCGCTTTCTAGCTGAACCTATCAAGCATGTCCCAACACAATACTATTGACCTCCGTTACATCGTTCATGCTTCTCATTTTATTTTACAAATGAAAACAAGAACATTTAATTTATATTCTCCCCCGAAATTTCTACGAATAAGCAAGTTGTAGAAATTTCTTATGTAGCTATATAACACTATCATTCATTGTTTTTATTTTTTTTTACTATGTGAAAGTTGATGAAGGGCTATGGAGTGGGCAGAATGACAAGGAAAGAAAGAAAATAAAGAAAAGAAATAAAGAAAGAAAGATAAGCAATATGTACATGAAATATATATATATATATATATATATACACTATATATTAATCCTAACATAGAGATCAATTCATAAAAACAAGGTTTATCAAATGTTTTCTAAAAAGATCCGTTTTTTGATTTTTTGTGTCAATGGGGATAATATCAATAAACCCCTTTTACTGAACATCACGAATTGCATGAATCTTTGTCTCAATGTGCTTGATGCGAGAATGATGAATAGGATTCTTGGCAATGCCAATAGTTGCTTCGTTGTCACAAAACAAAGATGTATGGAGAAAGTTGATCCTGTAGTCAATCATCTGATGTTGTACCCAGAGCACATGAGAGGAGCAGATGGAAGTTGTAATGTATTCTACTTCCCCTGTAGAAAGAGAGATAGTGGTCTGTTTCTTGCTCTGCCATGATACAAGACAATTTCCTAACTACTGACAACCTCCGGTAACCGACTTTCTGTTTACCCTACTGCCATTAGAATCACTATCATAATAAGCATGTAAATCAAAATTCCCACCATAAGGATACCAAAGCCCTAAACGAGAAGATCCTTTAAGATAACAAAAAATTCTTTTTACAGTCTTTTCATGATACTCTTTCGGAGCAAATTGGTATTGAGCACAATATCCTACAACAAAGGTTATATCAGGATGACTCGGTGTAAGATACATAAGAGAACCGATCATTTATGTGTAGAGATGAGGATCAACAGGTTTTTTGTAGTCATGAGGAGTGAGACAAGTTTGAGCAGTGAAAGAAGTGACTTCTTGAGAGGCATTATCCATCTTGAATTTCTTTAGAATTTCTTTATTATACTTCTCCTGATGAATGAGAATTCCCTCAAGCTTTTGTTCAACCTACAACTAAAGGAAAAAACACATATCCCCATCATGCTCATTTCAAAGCGACCGCGCATGACTTCCTCAAACTCCTGACACAACTTCAAATTGGTTGAGCCAAAAATAATATCATCGACATAGAGTTTTACAATCAACATCTCACCATTCACTTCCTTCTTGAATAACTTCATATCAATGGTGCCACGAGAAAAACCATTGCTTAAGAGATACTGTGATAAAGTCTCGTACCAGATCCGAGGTGCCTAATGAAGACCATAAAGAGACTTATCAAGCTTGTAGACCTTGTTAGGAAAGTCGGGATCCTCAAAACCTTGGGGTTGACACACGTATATCTTTTCGTCAATGTCTCCATAAAGAAATGCACATTTGACATCCATTTGATAGACTTTGAACTGCTTGTGAGAGGCATGAGCCAAAGATGAGCTACAAGAGCAAAGACTTGCGTATAGTCTATCCTTATCACAATGCCACAGTCATCGAAATTGTTTTTGAATACCCATTTTGTGCCAATTGGGCATTTTTTTGGTGGAAGATTAACTAGGGTCCACATTTTGAGTTTCCTAAACTATTGCAGCTCTAATTGAATTGAATCAACCCAGCAAGGATCCTAAAGAGCTGCATGAACATTTTTCGGGACAGTTTGGGATATAAAATAAGAGAATAAACATATGTTAATCAAGAAAGATTGACTTCGCGTCCGAACTCCATCAGTGATAGATCCAATGATGTTATCATGGGGATGATCTTTCAATGTTTTGAAATCTGTGGTCATGGGTAGGATATTTGAAGTAGGTTGGCTGATAGGTTGATGATTGGCAGATGAAGATGAGGAAGATGGTAAGTTATAGTCAATTAGGAAATTGGGTGGTACAGTTTGAGATAAGGTAGAGGTAGGTTATGAGGTTGGAGATGCAGAAACATGTGGAGGAGGAATGGCAAAAGATGATGATGAAGATGCAATGTCAATTGATGTAGCATTGTTTGTTGATGTATAGGGAGGGGCTTGAGGAATGACATGTAATGGATTTGGAGGAATTATATTTGACTGGACGTTAAAGGTGGACGCATCATCATCAAAACTAGAAGATTAAATGAATTAAACACCGTATCGGCGTCAAAGAACCATGTAGTTCAGATCGAACATCTTAGTAATTAGATTCCTGCCAATCAACATAAAATGACCCTTGCACAATACGAGTTCTCTTGTTATACTCCCGATAAGCTTTCTGAGAAGAAAAATACCCGACGAAGTAACATTCATCAAAGATAGCACCGAATTTTGTCGTTTGTGCTTGGGTAATCAGTAAAGTGCATGAGCAACCAAATAGGCGAAAGAAGTCAATCAAAGGCTTTCTCTTACGAAACAATTCATAAGGAGTCATCATTTTGTCTTTGACGATCAGCACCCTATTCAAAACATATGATACACAATTCACCGCCTCTGCCCAAAAGATAATGGGTAAACTGGATTCGATCAACATTGTACTAGCTGCTTCAATGAGGGTGCGATTCTTTCTTTCAACAACACCATTCTGTTGAGGAGTTCTTGCAGCATTGAACCATCTCAAAATTCCCTTACCATCACAAAAAAAATCAAAGATCTGATTTCTGAATTCGGTACTATTGTCACTTCTAATCGCCATAACTTTCCTCTTGCTTATCGTCTCAATTGAAAGAATTAACTTCTGTAGCTCCTCAGCAGCCTCTTCTTTGTGGGTAAGAAATCTCACCCAGGAATACCTATAAAAATCATTTGTAATCACAAGACAGAAAGATTTTTTAGCAATTGATTTAACTCTAATTGAGCCAAACAAATCGGTATGAAACAACATGAGGGGATTAGATATGCTATTTTCAATTTTTGGTTTCTGTGGTTTCTTATGTTGTTTTCCCTTAGCACATGCCATACATTTTTCAACCACTGAAAAGTTCTTTAAAGGTAATCCCTAACAAGATTGTTTTTAACTTATTTGTTTATATTTATGAAATTATCATGGCCCAATTTGCGATGCCATAGGGAAGACTCAGAAGTGGATGCTTTGGACAAAAGACAAGTGACGCTAGACGTTGACTCCTTTGAACCCATGTCAATAAGATAGGTGTCATTCTTTCTTGGAGCCCATGTTAACACCATCTCTTCTGGAATATCAAACTCAAATTTTAGAAAGAGACATTAATTGGACTTGAACAAGACAGGAATGTCTTTATCACAAATCTGAGAGACACTTAACATATTAAAAGGAAGTTCAGGTATGTAATTGATTTTCTCTATGGTAAGAGAGTTGATGCGATGTGGAATGTATATATTTTGATAAGGATTTTTTTCAAATATTTAGTTTTAATTGGTTATAACTAATGCTAAACCACACACCCAAAAGGCAAGTGTACCTGTCATATGGTAATATAGTGTTGCCTACTCAACAATCTTTAAGATTTGACTATCAGATTTGGTTTTTGTTTGAGAAAAATGATAAATTGTATTGATGAGATTTTTAGCATTAAAAACAATATTAAAAATAAAGTAAACTAAGATTGAAGTGTTTGGATTTAAAACCCAGAAATAAATGTTATCATCCTAATTAGATTACACTTATGTAACTGTGATGGATTGGTGGTGTAATTTAAAGATATTGATTAATGTAGTCATGTTAATGTTTATAAAGATGAGCTGGCATGATGTCTCGTCTATCCTACTGCCGTAGTGATTAGGATCATGCCAGGCTGATTTTACTGCTTAGATCAAAGCCCTAGTAATGTAGGTAAATCTTTTGTGACATTTTTGACATACGATTTCTCAAACATAACTTAATGTTAAAAGAGAGGTGATCATGTTCCTTCCTAACATACCATTAATTTTAGAAAACCATAACAATTACTATAGTTTTCTCAGACTAATTTAAAGGAACCAATAAATGATCAGCAAGTTAAGGTGATATGATTTCTAATAACCATCACTAGTTAATTAGCCATAGATTTATTATAAAGACCCGTTCGTGAATAAAAGCTGATCATACATTTTTCTACCATATATGACAATCTCAATTACAAACCATAAATTTATAACTTCTTGTTCAAATGTAGGTGCTACCTATCAAAAGTTTTCCCAAAACCACCATAACATTAACATAACATATATCACACCATTAGTTCATCACAATTTACATAACTTCCATACAATGAGGATGATAATAAGAGTTTAGCTCATAATGTTCTTGAACATAAAAAGGATAACAAAGAAGATGGATATGAAATCATTGATGAAATGGAACAATCAACTGGTGATCCATAATAGATGGTGTTTGGCCAATCTCGAGCTTCTTACAAGTGTTGTATACATCTCCCAAGCCTCAAAATAGTCTTGAAGACTTTATTCCCAAGAGAATTTTGCAAGGTAACTCTCCCACCAAAAGCTTGCCAAAATGGTGAACTTAGGCTTATATTTATAGGCTTTCTGGAGTGTTTAAGCACGGCCCCATGCCCAAAAGGCAAGGCCTCGTGCTAGTACAATGCTTACAAAAGTTTGTCGGCTCGTACGTGTAGAGGGTGTCGGGCATGACCCCGTGCTTGATGGGGCACGACCCTGTGTTGGAGGTGGGGCACGACCCCGTGGTTACTTTTAAGAGACACTACTTTTTGTCCTGTCAGATGTCCAAACACGAGGGTGTGTCAATTTAGCACGAGAGTGTGTTTCAGGCAAGGCATGGGGGCATGCTTAATGAGGCACGACCCCATGTTTGGACTCCAAAGCTTGGCTTACTTCAAATTCTTGTCAAATATGCTTCTTTTGTCCAACTGGCCCTTTTAAACACCTGCAAACACAAAGTAACCTTTTTAAGCATATTCATCATTTTAAAGGAGATATTAAGAATTAATTGATGTTGTTTTGATAGGATATTTATGTATAATTTAAAGCACCTGTTGGTCCATTAGATCGATTTGAAGTACAAATGAAATGTTGGATTGTTCAATATCAAATACAAACAATCGAAAAACAAAGATGATGAAGATTGAGAACAACCACAAATGAATCGCAATAAGGCAATTATGATCAACATAATCAATAATAACAAAGCATAATGATATATATCTCTAAATAAACTGCTTACAATACTCACTTGCAACAAGGATAAACGATTAGGGTTTTTGCCAGCTTGAACAACAATGAAAATGATCAAAACTATACAAAATAGTCTTAGTTCACAGATAGTTTCGCTTTCAGGGAAACTGTTCTGCCAAAACTATAGTTTTGCCTGGCAGAAACCACAGTTTCGCCGGGAGAAAGCTCACAATTTCGGTGGACAACAAAACAAAATAAAACTAAATACATACAAAAGTAAACTAACATTAGACCTATTACAAAGAAATATAAACAATCTAATCTAAGGTGAGTCCAACCTATACATGATCTTCAATACTCCCCTTAGGTTGGAATTTATCGCCTTCAATCGCCTTGATTTGTCTCGTCAGCTCCAATCTCCCTTGCTGCCTCTGATCTGTCCTCTACAGCTTCTGCAGCAACCTCCTTAGGAGCTTCAGCAAATGATTCACTATGGTCTCCTCCAGATCCATTAGCTCCTGCGGGATGAGCACTAGCTTCGTCAAACTGTGTAGCCAAATCTTGAACATCCCTGTTTAAATCATCTTAGGCCCTCACTCTTTCTACAAGCTTTTTCATATCTGCCCTCACACCTCTGATTTTATTGGCCATAGTCATAAATAGACTGGCTTCCGTTCTTGTCTCATCACCTGCACCAGCTTTAATATGATTCTCGCAAAGAACAAGCAGGTCTTCATCATAAAAACTAAATAGCTCTATTGGGTTAAACACTTTGAATTCACCGCCATTCTTTACTCTGATTACCGCCTCCCCGTATTGTTTTCGTAAAACCACTTCTCAAAGTACTGTAATTCTTGGGGGAGGGGATGTGCCAATCTGACCCTATTCACGGTCTTTGGGGATTTCACCCTTAGCACAGTCTTTCCCTCCCTGTTTCCTAGTCGTTATCCTTCTTCGATCTTTTCCTCTCAGCTTTCGTAAATCTGAATAACTCAAAGTTGTCATTTAACCCATTCTTTATGTCCTTTATAGCAACGAGGCTCTTTCACTTAGATGAGCGTTCAGTAATGGCAGTACTGCCAGCCTCCTCAGATCCCATTTGGGTAAGGTCTTAAAAGCCTTCCTCTTGTGCATGTAAGATATACCATCCCCTGTCCTCTTGATCATAAACATTTTAAGGCCAAGGTTATAACACCAATTGATGATCCTCTTGTCAGCCTCCTTTTTGCTTAACCCTTCCAAGTTTTGGAACATGGGAGTAAGTTCTTCAGGATCTTTTTCCTTGACAAACCATTCCTCTTTAGCTATTTCAAATACATCTCCATCTGAGTCTTTCTTTTTGGCAACATATACTAAGGGTCTTTCATCAACCTCATAAAATTCTGGTTCTGAATCATAGTCGACCAGCTGTTCATCATCTTCTTCTTCATCAATTAGCCCTTTCTCTTTCTTAGCTTCCTTTTCAACATATTTCTCTCTCACTACCTCCTCACAAACCAAGTCTTTATCTATGTCCAATCCCATGTTGACAAACCTAGCTTCCGGTATCTCCTCTATATTCTCCATATTTTCATTCCCCTTCTCCACTCTAAAACCCCCCACTCCTTCAGTTGCTGCACCAGATGTGCCTTCTCCTGCCCTGGAGGATGTACCCATATTTAAGAACGGGTATTTGGAAGTATCAACTAAATCATCTAACTTAGATTGAGTTAGTTGATTGGCAGGCCTGTAGAAGCTTTTAAATCATTTATTTCCTCAAACAGCTTCTTTGTCAACAAGCTTTGGTCCACCAACATCTTTTTCATACCTTCAATCACCTCATCCTTTTGACTCTCTCTCATCTCTTGATTAGTAAGTTTGGTTTTCATCATGCTTAGTTCATTGAGGTCTCTGTAATCACATCCTCATCTAATCCGCCTCTTTCCTCTCTCCTTGAGGTCTCTGTAAATGATTGGTGCCTCTATTTAGTTCTTCTTTCAGACTCTCCCACATCAGCTTTCTTCTTTGACCTTCTTTCTTTCTCAACCCTTACCTCCTTAACCATTCTATTCACCTCCTCCTCAAAGTCATAATCCTTTTCCTTCCCATATCTTTTTCTTTTCTTAGCAACATCTGCATGTTTTGCCTTGGTCTCTTCAGCCCTTTTATTTTCAGACTCGTCCACCCTCTTGATATAAGTCCATCTTTCTGGTGGATACATGTTTTCTGACAGATGAGTAATTCTTCCACTAAAATCATGACGGATGGCACAACAGTCTGCGAAGATACGGGTCTTCATATGCACCAGCCTTTTAACCTCCCCGTGTCTTGGCAAATTAGGAATTTGATCATCAAAAATCATCTACAAAAATCTAGGATAAAGCAACAATTTATCCTTCTTCAGTGCCATTACATTCTCTGCCATACATGCGGAATTCTGTTTAGCAATGTTTGCTTTCTCTCCTCTGCAGCATAACACCATGGCTTTTGCCTAGTCTATATTAAGCCCATTTGATCCACCTTTACGGTGATCTAAACACATAATAAAGACATGAGTTATGTATCTCCATTACTTAGAGAGGAAGGACTTCTTGGTCTCCTTTCTTGTGCCAAAGGCTGGTCCCTCATATCCTATTAGCCTAAACACCTCAAACACCTCCAAATCAGTCAAAGTAACCTCCTCTCCTGTACCTTTCGTCTAATCTTAGTATCCTCAAGACTTTCTCTGCTAAAATGATCACCTCGAGACTATCTTTCATCTAATCTTAGTATCCTCAAGACAATCTCTACTGTAATGATCACCTCTTTCTCCATGACTTTGGCAATAATCCTCTATGTGTTTCCTCTAGTATCATACTCAGCTGATATCCAGAAATCTATTATGTGAAGATCATAAATGGTAGTACAATAAGATATAGCGTAGGCAATAGAAGATCTATGTAGCCAGCGAATGCAGTCTCTAAAGCCAACTGCTTTAGGATGTGTATCGTCTAAGATGGCAGTGATGTTGTTTCTCTCATCAAACTTTAGATTTGCCATTAAATCTAAAAACCAAGTGAAATGCATTAGAATAATGTATTAAATGATAATATTAAATAAGAATAAGAAAAGGATAAAAATTACACAAAAATTAAATTAATTTCGCTTGCCCAAACTATAGTTTCGCACAATGAATTTTAGTTTCGACAGGTGAAAGTACAGTTTCGCTAGCAAAAGAACATTAGTGTTGGCAAGGCAGTGAAGTATATTCTACTGACTGAAAGTATAGTTTCGGCACATAAAAACTGAAGTTTAGTCATTGAAACTGTTAAGTTTGCCCGGACAGCATAACATCACAGTTTCGCTGAAAAACCATGAACTTTCGTTCAGCTTCGCTGGATTATCGGTACTTTCGCAGTAAGAACTACGAAGGTACCGAAGAGTCAATCGAATAGATTCACAATATCATAGACAAATATCGATTAAGTTATAGTCTTGAGTTCGAAACTCACGTGCAAACAATATACAAAGGTCAATCAATAAACAAAAGCACCGAAAATCAATGCCGCACACGGAGGCCACTATAAAACCCTAAGACGCTTAAACTCTCAATCGTGCGAAAATGAGAAAGTAATTTTTCAAAATGAGTTATATAGCAAATAGTTTCACAGCGAGCAAAACTGGAGTTTCATCGGGCGAAGCTACAGTTTTGCTTGGCGAAGTTACAATGTCGTTGGGCGAAACTCTAATCGAAATAGACTTCGCACAGCGTGAAAGAACCGATCGAAACTACAATTTCGCCCTACGAAACTATCTGCGAAAGTATAATTTCGCTGAAATTAAAAAGAATTTAGAAAAAAGTTATTTATTTATTATTATTATATTTTTTATAATAAAAAATAAAATAAAAAATAGAAAATAAACGGAAATAAATCAGAAATAAATAACAAAAAAATAAGAGAAATAAACAAAATTAAAAAGAAAAAAATTCCCACAAAACTTCACCATAGTTCACGATTAATCAGTTTATAACAAACATTGAATAAAATAAGGGGATATAAACGAGAAGCTGAAAAGATCTTCTGCAGAGTCAAAGTTTAGCGGGACTGTTGATATGCTTGTCCTTTTAAGTCCATGTCTTCTTCGTTTCAACAGGTTCATCGCACCCATTGTTATTATGTTTTAAGTTTTATTCAAAGAAAACATTGAATGACCCAATTCCCACAGACATTTGGCAAAAAACCTTATCTTGTCCTCATGATGTATTGAACAAATGACACACTATGCATTAATCTTCCTCTCAGAAGCAACAAAGGTCTTATATCATAAGATGCAATGCCCTTATAGATAATAAATGATGAGAGCTCCAGGTCTATACATACGAATAACAAAGGAGATGATCAAATGAGTTTTCCAGATGATAACTTAAGGTCTATACTTACCTATAACATAGAAGATAATCATAATGTGCCAATGAGAGCTCCAGGTCAGTACTATCATACAACAAAGAAGATCATCATTCCAGGTCAATGTTCACACATAATAGAGGAGATAAGCACAAGATAGAATATAGTAGGGAACATCTTATATGCAAAGATGGAAAGGCATAGGCTGTTTGAGATAAAAAGGAATGATTAGAGTCAAAGATACTTTAGATAAGAATAACTCAAAACATAGGGATCATGTTCTCAATCCTTTTTGAACAAGGACTTGAAACTTTGTGAAGGCCAAAAATGTCAAGGGGATTATTTGAGTCATCAAATTTCTTATTCTATTAATTCAGCTACAAAATAACTTTTTACTTTGATTCCTGGCTGAACCTATCAAACATATCCCACACAATATTGTTAACAACATTTATATCATCCAGGCGACTCATTTTATTCTGCAAAGAAAACATAACTTTTTAATATCTACTCTCCCCGGAAATTTCTACACTTAAGAAAGATGTGGAAATTTCTTACTTGAACTTATATCACTAATTTTTGTAAGAAAAATGATAAAGAATGAAAGAGCATAAAAGTAAGAAGAGAAAAATGAGCAATATGTTTAAAGAAAAAGAGTTTTAAAAGGATATTAGACCTAGTATAGAGATCAATACATAAAAGCGAAGTTTATCAAATGTTTTTGTGAAAAGATCTACTTTTTGATTTTTTGTGTCAATGGGAATAATATCAATAAAACCCTTTTCCTGAGCATCACAGATTGCATGAATTCGTGTCTCAATGTGCTTGGTTCGGGAATGATGAATAGGATTCTTGGCGATCCTAATGGTAACCATA
Source organism: Flaveria bidentis (assembly GCA_018326385.1). Classification (NCBI taxonomy): domain Eukaryota; kingdom Viridiplantae; phylum Streptophyta; class Magnoliopsida; order Asterales; family Asteraceae; genus Flaveria; species Flaveria bidentis. The sequence goes on from BJCM01085068.1 coordinate 14,266, forward strand.
ATTTCCCAAGTATTGACATCCTCTAGTAACCAACTTTTTGTTTAACCTACAATCATTAGAATCACTATCAGAATAGGCATGTAAGTCAAAATTCTAACCATAAGGATACCAAAGACCTAAACGAGAAGGGCTTTTAAGATAAGGAAAAATTCTTTTTACAGCCTTTTCAAGAGACTCTTTCGGGGTAGATTGGTATTGACCATAATATCCTACAGCAAAGGTGATGTTGAGACAACTTGTCATAAGGTACATAAAGGAACCGATCTTAGATCTATAGAGATGAGGATCAACAGGTTTCCTATTTTTGTCAGGAGTGAAGCATGTTTGAGCAGTACATGGAGTCATTTCAGGAGAAGTTTCATCCATCTTGAATTTCTTTAAAATTTCTTGCATGACCGGTGAAGGGTGGTCACTTACAACACAACAAAACAAAGAGGAGAGCAACTTATCTTAATCAAACAGTGAACTGGATTAACCACAATAGATGATACTAAGAACACAAGTAAGTAAGAGACAGAACAAGAGAACAAGATACACAAGTATATGGTTTTCAAGATTGCAGTATATTGCTTTCTCAAGTTCTATTACAAGTGTTACAAAGTTACAAGAACCTGAGATACTTATACTACATCCTACAGCCGGCCATACTTTGAAGGCCAGCTAGATACAATTGACTAGACACAAAACAAAATCAATTGAAGAGTCAGAAGGCAGATTGCCTTTTGACTAGTGACTATGACATGTCATAGCTCACATCCTTATCTATTACAAAAAGGATAAAGTACATGAAGTAGAAAGTTACAAACTCAAGATCTCATGTATAGTTACCAAAAGTATGGACCTTTTCACCAACTCATGTAAGTTGGTGACTTTACAGGTTGTAGCGGAAAAGGGTCCAGCTTTATGGAAAAGTACATCAGATAAAGCTTGTTGTTTATAGTCTTCAGAAGAAATTTGTCTTCAAGTGTTGGCTTCGGAAGACTTTGTCAATTGAAGTTTCGGAAGACTTCATATTTGGCTTTAGAAGATATTGCTCTTGGCTTTGGAAGATTTCACACTTAGAATAATTATGTTGCATGTGTGAAACTTCCGAAGCATTCTTCTTTACTGTACTTGTGCAGCATGTAGGAGAGACTTTGGGTGTTTGGGTTGCATTAGCCTCTTCATATAATCTCTACAAACTCCCCCTAGGCTGATGCAACAAAAACACTAGTAGACTTCAAATATCAATAGTCCTCATCAGAATAATGACCATCCCTTTCTTCATGAGATGATCAGGATCCCTCATACTATCAAAGTGTCCCCTCATATCAAAGAGATCATGTAGAGGCAACTAAAACATGTCTTGCCAAGTGTAGATGTCTTCAATGCCTTTATGTCTGATGACATGCCATCTTTCCGGATTTGTGGTGTATGTCCAGGACAAGATGGGTCTTCCTGATGCAAGAGAAGTTGTTTGAATGGGAGTTGATGTAGCATCCTTTGGCTGCACATCCTCAGGATGTTCTGACTCATCCTGAGATTCAAAAAAGGATGTAGCCTTTTTCTTCTTTGACTTTGTCTTTGAAGCAATCCTTTTCTTTCTCTTTGTTCCTTTAAACTTAGAAGACTGGCCTGTAGCACCTGATTGATCTTCATTGTCTTTCTCAGTTGGGTCTTCCTCTCTCACAAGAGGTTGACCCTGCTGGGGATCAAAAGTTGAAGCTTGCTAAGATTCAGCAGGGGTCCAGGTTGTGTTGTCTCTCGTTGTTCAACCTTAACCTCCACTTCAGGTGGAGCTTGACTTGGAGCGAAGTGTAAGTCAATCAGCTCTCCACTCTTTATCTTCTGCTTGATCACCCTTATATTCTCATCCATAGTGGAAAGAGACATGGGGCCAAGTCTCCTTCTGGAGAATCCATATAGCTTCAAGAATCTCATCATCCTCAGCTTGTCTGCAGACTTCTTCATTCTCTTTTGGATGATAGCTCTTGACTTAGCAGCTTCTTCCCTTAGTTTCCTTTTAGTTGTCTTTCGTTCCTTGACTATCTCCAGTTTGAGTTGTTTGAGATACTCAAACTCAATATAGTCATAGGATAAGGGAAGAAGTGCTTCTGCCTAATAGAGCCATGTGGCACTCAAATAGTTGATCATCTTGACCCTGTCTTCTTCTTTATGTACCTGAGGTTCTTGTTGAACCACATCCTCATGTGCAGGACTTTCTTGAATTGGGGAGAGAGTAGGCACATGCTTATATAGTATTTTCTTTCTTCTATCTTTTTTCATTTGAACTAGTAGCTCTGCATCTTCTGACTCTTTCTTCTCCTTTGACATTCCATGTCAACCAGTTCATTTAGTTCTTCCAAGCGGAGAGAAATGTCATTGTTAATGTCATAGTTCCTGGTCTATAAGTAGTTGATCTTGACTGCCCTCAACTTATCATCCTCCGTGTTTGGCCTGGGGGCAGCCCTGATTATAGTCTCCATGAGTCTTGCAGACCTAGAAGAGGAACTTTCTCCCCTCAACTTCCTTTTCCTCTTTCTCTCATCCTCCTCAATCTCCTCAGATGTCATCTTTCTTTTCCCTTTGTCACTCACAGACCTTTATGACTTAGGGTGGAGAGAGCTTTGGCCTTCAATTATTGATGTAGCTTCTGAGCTCTGGCCAGAGAGAGGTTGAGAAGCACCTTTACCAGCAGGTGTCTCAAAAAGGGTATGAATCTTCGCAGCAATTGATGTTGATGGGACAGGGCTCTCAGGTTCTGCCATTGGGCCTCTAGTCAAGGTTTCCCCTATGAAAACTAATCTTAGGGTCTGCTTTAACATCCAGTTGACCGGTGGCATTGCGTGAATGCATTAGTCTTCTTCTAAAGCGAAACTCTGCAATGATCATGTCTTGGATTCTTTGAGCCATCCTGTCAGCTTGTCTTGATTTGCTTGGATTGACAAGTGGCATTGTGACTAGATCAAGACTTTCATAGAAGTTCAAGGTGTGAAAGTTGAAGATCTCTTGTTGCCCTTGAAGTCTAAGAATTTTGTTGCTGTCATACCTCCACCCAATGATGTGATTTGAAGATGGTGGAGATGACATAGCCCTTGGTATCCCTTCCTCAAACAAACTTTGTATTAAGGAGTCTATATAGTCCATATCAATATGAACTTGAGGAAGTTGCTGAGTAGGTACAATTGCAAGTGAGCATGGTGAGTTCTCAATGTCCATACTCTCTGAAGAACTCCCAGGTTCTGTCATTGTAATGACTTTCTCCCCCTTTTTGGTAGCATCACCCACTTGCATAGGTGAGCTAGGAGTTCGACCAATCACATCCACAAGTTTTTGTGTTCCTGGCTAAGCTCCTCTTAAAGGTCTTCAAGCTAGTTTTTCCTTAAGATATGAAATCTCAAGTTGTAGATCATTGACCCTGTTTTGCAAGGTAGTCACTTGAGATTCAAGGTGACTAACCTTGGAGACTAAATAGGAGCATGTTTAAGACAGTTGTTGCACCTTTAGTCTTAGATTCCCCTCATCTTCATTAGAAGAATCATTGGGGGATGAGATTATTAGAGTAGAGTCCTCTCTCTCTTATCACCAGCTTCAGGTTCTTGGCTGCAGGTTTCCCTCTGCTCACTAACAGCCTCAGTTGAGGAGGCAGTGAGCTGAGTTGCCATGGTTGAGGTCTTAATGATCTAGTCACTTGCAAAACTGAGAGTCTCTTCCATATCGACATCCTGAACATGTTCAGTACTGTCCACCTTAGTAGTAGGTTACTGATGTTGGATAGACATAAGAGACTCAAGAGCATTCATCTCTCTTTGAGTAGGGGAAAAGAAGAGAGAGTCATGATACTCACTGAAACCTAGATCTTCATCAGTATAGAAGTCAAGGTTGGGGATTGGTTGGTTAAGATCTAAAGGCTAGGGGTGGTAAATATCCCCTGAAGGTTGATCACTTGAGTGTTGAGACTCAGAGTGATGGCATAAGGCAGTTTTGCTTATGAGCTCATCAAGCTGAGCATGAGGAACCTCAGCACTGATCATAGGAGGAATGGGAGTGGTTTGCTCCTCTATAGAAGTTGGAGCTCCAGTGTCCACTTCTTCTTGTGTGGGTAAGTATATGGGGGCCTACACAGACTAAATATTCTGAGTAGGGGTTTGTTTGTGTTTTCTTTGGTAGGTGAGGGTGATTTGAGGCTGTTTAGGTGGTTTGGAAGTAGAAGGTGTGGGTTCAACACTAGCTGGTGCTGCTAGGTTGTCACCTTGAGCAATAAACTCTAACATTTTTAGGACCAAGGCTGTTTCTACCCTAGAGAAGCCAATAGTGGGCTTTCTCATTATTTTAAAGATATCGAGCTTCATCTGTCCCAATTTAAGAATATTACTTGTTCCCCTTAACTGTGAGCCCAGTTCACAATTAAGAATGTATTGAACATATCTAGGGAACATGTAATACTCTAAGGAGTCTAATTTTGCAAGCAAATTAGTATAAACAAACTGAGAATACCTGAACTTGACTCCTTAAACCATCCCATGGACAATAAAGGAGAGATCCTTAGGAATCTGGTCCCATCCACCATGCTTGTTTGATAAGTTGTGGATAACCACATGGAGCAAGAATTTTCATTGGTATGAGACCTTCCCTTTCCTGAAGGTCTTGACAGAATAATCTCCCTCATATCCCATTTACACAAAGGACTGGTTAACAGATTCCTTGGAAAACAACACCTCAGCTTCTTGATCATCTAGCTAAAAATGCATGTTGATGATGGCCGTAGTGATGAAGACTGTTCTCCCCTGCACTGTGGTAGACAGTGCCTTCTCCCCATCCATGATGACCTCTTGGTAGGTCTTCTAGAATTCTAGCAAATTATCCTCATAAAGTGGAAGATCAATGGTTAGGGAGGTGAAGTAGTTTGACAGAGCTAAGAAACGGCAAACCTTTGAGAAATGTGGATCTTTCTCAGAGCTTAATAGAGCAAGTTGATTATGTTGTCTGTGTAACTGCATGGTAAAGTTCGGATCTTTTTTGTGACGAGGGTTGGCCATTTTGAGATAGCTTAAGAATGAAGAAAGAAGGAAGAAAGAAATTTCAGAGAGAAATTTGGGTTTTTAGGTCAGGAGGAAGAAGGAGATGATAGAAAGAGGGGAAAACATTGGGTTCATATGTGAAAAAGGATTTCGGATAAAGTTTAATGAAAGAGGATAAAATTTGAAATCCGGATGTCGGTCCCACCTCTGAAAAAGTAGTTTACTTTTGCTCAAAAAGTAGTTTTCTTGGAAGTCAAAAAGCTTCTAAAGGTAAATTATCTTCGGAGGTTTTAATGAAAAAGCTTTCGAAGCTAAAAAGACTTCAGAAGATTTTCCTTTGAGTTGGGAAAATTTTGCTTCAGAAGAAAAATTAAGACTTGAATGTTTTGTCTAGAAGAACAAAGCTTCCGAGAGTTAATTTGCTTTGGAAGAAAATGGTACTTGAAAACATAAGTGTCTGAGACAAGTATTTTAAGCTTCGGAAGATATTTCAGAGATTTCTTCCAAAGGTAAATTTCTTAGATAGATTATTTGTTTTGAAAGCATGATTTTCTTTTGAAGATAAAAGCATATCTTTTGAAGGATCAAAAAAATTTCAAAAATCTAAGGAAAGTCTTCAAAAAGATTTTCATCCAAAGAAAACAAGAGCTTATGAAATTGATGAACTAGACAACTTAGGACACACAAATTTTAAGAAATAATAAGAATTTGTTTTAAGAAAACCTACTCAAAATTTATCATCCCAATAGCTGATACTAGATATTTAAATCTATGTTCATCAAAAGCTTTTGTAAATAGATCAGCATATTGTTCATTTGTGTGGACTTTAACTATTTTAATTAATCCCTTTTCATAATGATCTCTTATTAAATGATACCTAATGTTGATGTGCTAAGTTCTTGAGTGCTAAATAGGTTTCTCTATGATAGAAATAACACTATTGTTGTTTATATGAATGGGAGTCTCCTGTAAGTTTAACCCATAGTCTAGCATCTGATTCTGAATCCAAAGCATTTGACCACAGCAGCTTGCAACAACAATGTATTCAGCTTCAGCAGTTGATGCAGAGACACATGATTGTTTCTTGCATTGCCATAAGACAACCCTTCCACCAAGAAACTAACATCCCCCAGATATAGACTTTGCAGTCATGTTGCAACCACCATAATCACTCTCTATATATGCATACAGATTGAAGTCAGAATTCTTAGGATACCACAGACCAAGTGTTGAAGCACCTTTGAGGTATCTTAGAATCCTCTTGACAGTGATAAGGTGAGATATCTTAGGGTTGGCCTAATATCTTACACAAATACATGTAGCAAACATGATATCAGGCCTGCTAGCTGTAAGATACATAAGAAAGCAAATCATAACCCTGTAAAGGTGTTTATCCACACACTCCTCCTCAAGATCATGTCCAAAGGAGTGGTTCCTTGCTATGGGTGTCTTAACAATCTTACAATTAGTCACGTTGAACCTCTTTAATATGTCTTGAACATACTTTGACTGACTAATAAAGATGCCATCTTCAACTTGCTTCACTTGATTTCCCAGAAAGAAATTGAGTTCCCCCATGGCACTCATTTCAAATCTGTCCTTCATCAGCTTCTCAAAGTCTTTGAAGAGGCTTGGATTAGTTGAACCAAAGATGTTGTCATCTACATATACTTAAACTAGCATCAAGTTATCTCCCAGTCCTTTGATGAAGAGAGTTCCATCTATAGTACCCTTCCTGTATCCATGTTTGCATGGATACTGAGATACAGTCTCATACCACTTCCTGGGTGCCTGATGCAGCCCATAAAGAGCTTTGTCAAGCTTGTAGACATAATCAAAATGATCGAGATCTACAAAGCCAGGTGGTTGTTTGACATACACCTCTTCATCAATCACTCCATACAGAAAAAGCACACTTTATATCAAGTTGATAGACCTTGATCTTCTTGGATGCAGCAAATGCCAGGAATATCCTAACAGCTTCCAGTCTTGCTACATGAGCAAAGACATCAGTGTAGTCAATCCCTTCTTCTTGTCTGTATCCTTGAACAACTAGTCTAGCTTTGTTCTTGATGATGATGCCTCTATCATCCTTTTGTTCCTAAACACCCATTTGGTTCTAATGGTAGTCTTCCCATGAGGAAGAGGACAAAGGTTCCAAACTTTGTGCCTTTGGAATTGAAGCAACTCCTGTTGTATAGCTTCAACCCAACTTCCATCCTTTAGAGCCTCATCAACTTTCGTCGGCTCTATCTGGGATAAGAACAAGAGTGAAGAAAAACATTTGCTTTATGGGTTTGTCCTCTTGTTCTTACCCCTGTGACAACATCTCGAATGATGTTTGTGGTAGGGTGAGACTTATGGATCCTTAGCTGAGGGATCACAACAAGTTGTTGAGAGAGATCTAAATTAGAGAAATTTAGATCTGGCAAAGATGTTTCTCCCACTACATCAACACACTTATCAAGAGAGACTTGATCGAATGAGTTTGTGACATCATTGATGCTGTCATCTATGGAGTGGTTATCAGCATCAAGAAATTCGTGATCACTGTCACCACCTCCATTGTTTTCTTCTATATTTGAAGCATCTTTATCTTGTTGTGGAGCCTTTGAGCTGGAATTTGAAGGCATCCCAGATGTATCAACTGAGTTTGTCATTGTGGTGCTGATAGAAACCTCATTTGCAAAAGTGGTTCGAACTAGAGTTGTAGATGTATTACTTGAAGGTCTTCTTAGCACAAAAGGTGATAGGCAGTGTTGACTGCCTCTGCCCAGAAGGTGATAGGTAGCTTAGAGTCAGACAGCATGGTTCGTGCAGCTTCAATAGGTGTCATGTTTCTTCTCTCAGCAACACCATTTTGCTGAAGAGTCCTCGGAGCACTATATTGTCTTGTAATACCTTTTTCATCACAAAATGTATCAAGGATTTGGTTCTTGAATTCAGTTACTTGATCACATCTTATGATTTTGACTTTGTGATCAGATTGATTCTCAATCTTTAGGATGAAATTCTTTAGAATCTCAAGAGTCTCATCCATAGTTCTAAGGAAGAAGACCCAAGTGAATCTTGTAAAGTCATCTGTGATCACTAAGCGATAAGAGGTCCTTCCCAGACTCATTACACTGGTGGGGCCAAAGAGATCCATATGTAATAAGTGTAGGGGTGTAGTGATGGAGTTTCTCTCCTTAGGCTTGTGAGATACCTTATGTCGCTTCCCTTTCAGGCATGCAACACAATGATCATCACTTGTAAACTCTTACTTTGGTATTCCAGTTAGCAAATCATTCTTAATTAGTTTATTCATGTTCTTAAAGTTTACATGGCACATTGTTTTATGCCATAGGAAAGACTCATCACTATTGGCTTTAGACAGAAAGCATGAAACTTCTCCAGAGGGAGATGTTTCTGGCAAGTCCATCATGTACATGTTTCCTTTTCTAGGGGCTCTGAGCAGAATATGCTCATGAGGAATGACCACCCCGGGCTTGAGAACAATGCACTCATGCTCAGTAAAGAGCATGTTATGACTCTGATCACAAAATTAGGATACACTCAAAAGATTGTACCCAAGCTCCTTGACAAAGTTTACCTTTTCAACACTGAGTTTACCATTTGTGACCTTGCCCCTTCCTGTATGTAACCACCTTCATCTCCTCCAAAAGCAACTAGTCCTCCATCAATCCTTTCAAAGTTCTGGAGCAGTGACCTATTGCTTGTCATGTGCCTGGAACAGCCACTGTCAATGATCCAGACATTCTTGTTTGTCTTGAGTTGATCCCTACACAAAGAAAATGATTAGTTACATTTGGAAACCCAAGCCTTGCTTGTCTTGGGCTCACTAAGAGAAACAGAAGGTAATACAACATAATAGATCCTATGGTTGTGCTTGGAGGATCTTAAGTTGTTGTTGATGGAGATTTTTCAGTCACTTGGTCTTTCTTAGACTTCCACTCCACCTTTGGAAGCTTGGACTTGACCTTCAATACTTTGGAAGCTTTTGAGACTTCGGAAATTTTGATGACTGGAACTTTGGAAGATTCTACAGACACTGCAGCAGACTTCAGTGCTTCAGAAGTATTCCTTCCTTCTGAGACCAATTTTTCTTCCAAATGAAATTTTCCATTTGCCTTCTTCTTAGTTTCGGAGCTTCCGAAGAAAAAATTTTTTCCTTCTGAAGCTTGAATCTTAATGGAACTCTGGATGTCCTTTTCATGGTCATATGAAGAGTACCTTTAGGATTGTATGGAAAATCCTTGACAAGATGAGCAGTACTTTCACACATGACACACTCCATTTTCTTCTTTCCAAGAGCCTTCTGCTAGGAACAAGACTGACTTTGGTCACATCTTTTCTCCACCCTCATCTTTGAATATGTGAATACAGTCTTTTTGGGCTGAGGACTATTCTTGGAGCTGGATGGTCCAAGTTGTGTAGTAGTGGTACATAGCAGATTAGCCTTCTTCTTCGTACTGAGATGATTTGAACATGAACCAGAACTCTTAACAGAAGAGTTTTGGTTGATGTCTTCAGTCTTTACTACTTCAAACCCTGCAGAGATAAAAACTTGTTTTTGCTTAGAGTCAAAAGTAACCTTGATCTCTTGAACTTTCATAGCTTTTCTTTTGCTCTTTCTGATCATGTTCTATCTCATTGACTTGGTCATCACAGTCTTCTACTCCTCAGAAGGATAGTGGCCCATCTTAGAAGCCTCCTCTTCACTTTTCTTAGAGAGATTCTTCACTATCACTTCTTCATCCTCTTCACTCAAAGGATCTATGAGAGGAAGCTCATCTTCACAAGTTCCACACCTAGGTGATTTTACAGACAAGATTGTGTGTGGAGGAGCTGTCTCATTTGATCCTAGTCCCTGCTTGTTTTGATAGCACACTTCGTTGTGCAGGGATGAGGATATCATGTTCTTGAAGGTCTCTTCTTGAAGAACACACTTTTCTGCCCTGGCTTTGCTGATCACAAGCTCAACCTGACACTCAGTTAGCTTAGTTATGAGATCCTTGATCTGAGTCCTAAAGTTTGTATGCTCATGTTTTAGAACTGAAATAGTTTTCTCTAAGTCCTCTATCTTCAGTTTAACATCTTTTTCAGACTTTCTAAAATCAGCTTTTAAGATGTTTAAGGACTCAAGATCAGATCTCATTTCTAAGTTGTAGGACCTGTATCTATTGACTTTAGCAATGCATTCAGGGGTACAGAGATGTTCCAATACCTTGGCTTCATCATGATCTGCCATCAGTGCTTGGTTTGGAGAAGCATCTTCCACCTGAAAGCTGCAATCAAAGCCTCTTTCTTCAATATCAACATCAGCATGCTGCTTTGGCTTCTCATTCTGGGTACCTTTGTCAGTGTAGTTTGGTTTGGACTATGCTTGGCCACCATTTGTTCTTAGTGCCTTACACTCCCTAGCAAAGTGGCTCATCAAGTTACAGATGTAACACTTAACTTTGTTTTTATCCAGCCCAAACTTTCCACTGGTTGCACTGCTTGGAAACTTCCTTCCAGTCCGCTTGTAGAACTTCCTGGCTCTGTGAGTGAGAAGGGCCATCTGCTGGATTATCTCCATGTTCTCCAAATCATCTAGATGGATACAGTCTAGGTCTTCAAGGGTGAAAAGAAAGCTGCCACAAATTTCATCAGAAGACACAAAGGCTTGAGAAGAACTTGTCTCTTGGAATGGGCTTCCTTGAGTGTAGTTCTCCCTTGGTGTCTTAGGGAAGGTGATGAAAGGACCCTTTGGTGAGTTGTCAGGGTAGTATATGAGATGATGTTGGGGTTC
>BJCM01085070.1:0-13818 GCA_018326385.1 Flaveria bidentis
ATATATAGGTGTGTGTGTATAGTAAGGTTATCTTGAGAATCACCATTTTTATGTGAACTTTAGGAATCAATATAAGCCACACATTTAAATCACATGCAAATTACATGGCACTTCCATCTTTTTTTTAAAACGTTCATAAGTTTTTTAACGATATTATTTTTTCAAAGAAATTTCACCATCGATTTCAGTATTTTTTAATCTTTCTAATGCCTACCATATTGATTTGTTTTTTTAATCATCCACCCGTTAGAAACACATGTGTAAATTAGTAATTACATATGTGTAAAACGATGTTCGAAAAAAACAAGTTTTTTTTTATTTTTATATAATTTTTTTTATTTTTAATGATTGAGGAGAATGAGAGAAACACTTTTATGTTTTTACTTTTTTTACTTTTTTTGTTATTTTTTGTTTTATAATTTTGTTATTATGTTTTTGTTAATTATTATTTTGTATTTGCAAACTAGTGGTTCACATTAGTTGTTATAGTTCTTATAAAAAAGTAAGTTATTTTTTGATCCCTCCTTTATATAGGGATGCATTCCATTAAAAACCAAAAAAATTCTCAAAAACCATAAAAACCATTCTAGACCATATATTAACCAAATCAAAAGCTATCAATGATGGTGATAAAAATATAATTTTCACCACCCTTATCTATACTATATATAAAACAGGGATATTTTAAATACTATAAAATTAAGAACAAGTATTACATTCAACGTATAGGTTATAATTATTTTTTAAAGTAAAATAATTTTTATATCATTATTTACAGATGGTTCCTTACAAATATTTACATAATAACGCTACATTTACTAAAACTTACATAATATTTTACATTATCTGCCAATAAATAAAAAAAACTTAATTTGTTTAAGATTTCAACTATATTTTTTAATCTATCACATTTATAAATTTTTAAGACTACAATTGTAAACTTTGCTGAACCGATCTGTATTCTGTGATTTACAATTAGTTAATGTGTAAATATACAAGTAGTCATGCAACCTATTTATTTGGTATTTTAAATTTTAACTTATAGAAAACATAATAGACTTTTGTAAAAATACTACAAGAATAATAAAATATTAGAAACAATGTGTCGTATGTAAAATATTAAAATGACATCCCGTTGCATTGTGCAAACACCCTTTTAGTTTACTAATAATGATTAATCAAAAAGGTAATATTGTAATATTGGTAGAAGATCAATTAGATGGTGGGGCACGTTCTATTTTGAATCTGCATCCTATATTCCAATATGCATCTCTAATCTCTAATACTTATATGCGGAATTAATTATAAATTTCTACGACATGTCTAGATTTTTATTATTTTAGTTAATATATATAAACGCATATATAAAATTAATTAAAAACAAAAGATTTTTATCATAGTCTACACCGATCACATTGAACACCTGATTGAAATATCATACTTAATTTCTTATATAAAATAACAATTATACAACTTATAAATATGTATAAAATAGCTTTCAAACATTAGAAGATGAAAAGATATATTCACATAAAAACTTTAACATTTTTAATGGTTTAAATATTTGAATTATTCAATATTTAATGGTTCAGAATGTTTGTTTCGCGAGCAAATGTTTGAATGATTCATATATTTGCCTCTGGTTAAGCATTATACTATTGTTTAATGGTTAATAGGTCTAATACTAAATGGTTAATACCTTTTAACTGAATTGGTAAGACATTTGACTTTAAATAGTTAAGCGATATACTAGATCTTAATGGTTCAGACCTCTTAAAGGTTCAACACTTAGGGGCTGTTTGACAACCTCTGGATGATTAAGTGCGAAACCAATAAAATGTATGAATCATTAAGTGTTGAACTATTAACAGATCTGAACCATTAAGAGGTAGAATATCATTTAATTATTCAAATACAAATATCTGACCAATTCAGATAAAATATCTTAACCATCCAACATTAGATCTCTTAACCATCTAGCATTAGATCTCTTAACAATTCAACACTAATATAATGGTTAATCATTCAAAGGTAAAATGTTTGAACATTCAGACATTTGCTCACGAAGCAAAAAGTCTAAATCATTAAATGCTAAATCATTCAAACATCTAAACCATTAAGAGGTTGGTTAAGAAGCTGTCAAAAAACCTCTTAGTAGGTCAGTCCTCTTATTGATTCAACATCTAATCATTCAGAAATTACCAAACAACCCATAACTACAATTTGTAATTACATATATATTATTAGGAATTGAGGTTTGAACCCTCGACTTACCCTTTGCTAAATATTAGTAATAGAGAGTGTATGTAATCATTGAATACAACGAATAATCAAATTTTTATGTGCATGTAGTGTTAATTGTGCATTAATGCATCTAGAGCTTGTTGCGCATTAATACATCTGTTGGTTGGGTGCGTAGTGATATCATGTTATTTTGTGTTAATGCATTGCATGCTTGAAGTTTATACATGTGTTTATCAATCATTTTATAGTACACTTTAACCTCACATTCAATATTAATTACTTACCACAATAATATAGTCTTATCAAGAAATATCAATAAAACATCTTATACAAACAAACAATTAAAAAGTAATTGTCATAATGAGGGAACAAATAAATATCGACCTCTTAGAGAGTTAAAACCACAACCGAAACATAAATTTGGAGACTTGAAAGCACATATAAGAAGGCTTCATATACTCGATCAAAAAGTTAACATCATCCAATAAGTAACCTGAGAGAGATTCCAAGCATAAACCATAGTGACACTACATGGACATCACCAAACTTGTATAGATTAACATACTTCCATTGTGAGACCACCATAGCAATTTGATTGCCATTATAACCGCCTACTAGTAAACAGACCTGTAGAAAAACATATAAACACATCGCCCTTCGAAAAAAGAAACACACGCTACCAAAATATTCTACTTAAAAGAAGTAAAATATACCGCAACATAATCAATAGACTTTGCACCGGCCACTTTTGATCTTAGCAACCCCTATTTTAACACATGCAAAATCCACCCCTTGTGGAAAATGTAATATTACCAAGCTCAGATAAACCACTATAATGATACTTTATTACCCCAACTAACATTTTTCAATAGAAAATGAGTAGGTTGTGCAATAAATGTGTGCATTAATACGTATTATCATTAAGTACAAAATAATGTATATTATCAAAAGAATAGTAGTCATTATGGGACTAGCCTGAGTGGTAGAGGCGTAGGTTTTTTAAAGGAGAGGCACGAGTTCTGTCCTTGCCAAAAGGTGTAGGGCGTAGTTTAAGACTTTTACTAGGAGATTTTCCGAAACTCTTAGATGTTGTTAAGAAAAAAAGAAATGAAAGGGTAATTGTGAAAATATACATGTACGTTACATTGTCATCTAGGTGTACACAACCTAGTTTGGATATCGAGAGTAAATGGAATGTTTTGCATACCACATAGAGAGTATGCCATGATATTTATAATCAATAAGTTGCAATAAATACAACCAATAAGTTACACACTACTAATACAAATAATAAATTACAAGAGGAGATACTAAGAGTCAACATCCCCCCTCAAGGGAGACAATGGTGGTTGAACCGTGAGTTGATCACGAAAGAACTCGAACTAACTGCGAGGAAGGCTTTTGGTAAAAATATATGCAACCTGGAGCTTGGATGAAACAAATGCAGTGTGAAGTTTGCCAGAGGTGACGAGTTCTCGGATGAAGTGATAATCAATATCAATGTGTTTGGACCGTTTGTTGGAGATCATATTCTGAGTAAAAAAGGTAGTACTTTTGTTGTCACAAAATAACTTCGGTCGCAGTGGCAGAGCTTCAACAATCTCATAAGGAGGGCGAGGGCGAAATTAAATTTTCTTAGGGGGGGTAAACTTGCTATATGTATAAAAACTTACACTACCGGATAAAAAATTTACACTATTGGACCAATAAATTACACTACCGGCGAAAAAAAGAGGGGGGTGGTGCCCCCCGGTCCCAATGAACCTTCGCCACTGGCTGGTCGGTGCGAAGGCAAGGCGTGAAGTTCCTAAAGAAGGTGAGTGATCCAGAAAATCTCAGCAGCCGTACTAGCCATAGCTCGATATTCAAATTCACAACTTGACCGAGCAATGGAGGGTTGCTTCTTAGCACTCCATCGAACCAGGTTACCCCCCCCCCAAGAAAATCGAGTAACCATAGGTAGAGCGGCGCGTATCATTGAAGCGAGCCCAATCGGCATCAGGGTAATCGAGGATAGTATTGTTGATCGGGTGAGAGAAAGTGAGGCCAAACTCAAGAGTGCCTTTGAGGCACTGCAAAATTCTTTTGACATGCTGAAAATGTACAGTTGTTGGTGATTGTAAGAATTGAATCACTTGATTCACAGCATACGAGATATTAGGTCTCGTAGTGGTTAAGTATTGTAGAGCACCAACCAAATAATGATAGTACGTGATGTCCAAGAATGGCTCACCATGTGTAGTAAATGATTCATTAGATGAAAGCAGTGTGTGAATCGGTTTGCAATGAAGGAGCCTGACACGATCAAGTACATCACGAGCATACTTCGATTGACTTAGGAACAAACCATCAGCGGTATATGTCACCTCAAGACCGAGGACATAATTTAGACGACGAAGATCTTTTATAGCAAACTCTTTGTGTAACTGAGCGAAAAACATAATGATGAGTTGTTCTTAATTGCCTGTCAAGATCAAGTCGTCAACATAGACAAGAAGTTACATGATACACGCATCATGCTTGAACACAAATAAAGGCCATCGGTGAAGGGCTAGTGTTAGGTGGATCACAACAGAGAACACTAGGTTCAATAGTTTCAACAGGAGGGTTAGAAGGTGGAGAAGGTGAGGGAGTCAGGAGAACATCCTCTAAAAACATATGCCAAGGTAGATCAAGCAAGGAAGTAGGTGAAGTGGTGGACTTATATACGAAGTTTTGCTTATCAAACCAAGCATGACGAGTGATATACAAACGAGAAGACGACGGATCAAGGCACTTGTATCCTTTGTGTTGCGGACTATATCCCAAGAAAATGCATGGTAAACTTTTCGGGGAAAACTTGTTAGTTGCATAGTCACGAAGATGGGATAAACCCAACAGCCAAAAGGTCGAAAGTTATCATAGACCGGTTGTTGAAGGTATAGTTTTTCAAATGGTGACTTATTTTCCAAAACTTTTGGTAGGAAGTCGGTTAATTATATACACCATGGTAGAAAACGCATTCACCCAATACGACGGGGAAACGTTACTTGTAAATAAAAGTTCCAAACCGGTTTCAACAATATGTTAATGTTTACGCTAAACCTGGCCGTTTTGTTGGGGTGTATAAGGACACGAAAGTCAGTGGAAGGTACCATTATCATTTAGTAGTTGTTTGACCCATTGGTTCACAAATTCTATGCCCCATCATTTTGAAACACATTGATTTTCCTTGAAAGTTGAGTTTGAACAAACCAGATAAAGGTTGTAAAGATGGTTGCAAATTTACTTTGAGTTTTCATCGGGTAGAACCATGTGAATCTACTCGAGTCATCAACAAAAAATACATAATACCGATAACCATTACTAGAGACAATTAGAAAAGGACCCAAAGGTCACAGTGAACCAAATCAAGTGGGTGAGGGCCCGTTTCTCATTAATATTAAAGGGTAATCGGTGCCCTTTAGACATCTCACAAGAAGAAAAAATAACCGGTTTTGGTAATAGAGATGTAACTTTAAGACAACCAATTTTATTTAAAAACATAATTGTATCAAACGCAATGTGTCCCGATCTAAGATGCCATTACTCAAAAGAAGCCTTGAGAGACTATCGTGAGGCCACAACAAAGGCTTTCCGAGACGTGTGTAAGACATATAACCCATCCTTACACCGACCTTGGGCAAGAACTTGTTTTGTGAGCCGGTCGTTAATATAAAAATTATGGTGAGAAAATAGGACTAGTGTGTGCGGTTACTGCCTTCATGTGTATGCAACCTAGTTCCTTATAACCAATGGCTCTTATACCAATCTATCACACCCTCAAAATCGACGTGCGGGGTTTTACCACGAGGCGTGTGAACAAACCAGGATCACAGTCGCTAGTTACTCAAAACGACACTATATGCCACATTCAAAACAAAACCAACCAATGTTCAAACGTTTTAAACCATGCGAAAGCATTTTGTAAATAAGACAAACCCAAAGTAATAAAATGTATAATATGGCAAAACACGCGCTAGCCCAATGTTTAAAACCCATAAATGAAAGATAAACAAAAATGTCTATGGAATAAAGTCTTAAAATGCATGTTGGACCCATGTTGTGCTCCTAATGGCAAGCTAAGTTAACGACCTGAGAATAACATACTAAAATGTCAACACAAAGGTTGGTGAGTTCAAGAGTTTGCGTTTATCATAAATACTAACAGTTGTATAACATAAGAAGTGTATTGAAATAGATAACTAGTCTATATTCACAAGTAATAACCATAGTGATTTCGTGATCGAAGCTGATTGTGTTTCGTTTGTTGCCTCCCGTCACGACTTACCAGGTTGTGACGATGTGGGGCTCGTTAGACCCAGTAGTACTACCCAAGATTCCCCGCTAGTTACCATTATTAACGATCCAAAAGTGTGTGGACATTCAAGGTATTAAGCACTATATTAAAACATACACAACTTATAATGATAAAATAGCGTTTGAGTACAAGTATGCTACCTCCCCAGAAAAAGGTTTATAAAAATAGAAAGGCATGAACTCACCTGGTGTGCTAAGATAATGAATAAAGAGATTGGTGATTGGTGCAAAGACAACACTTCAAAGGCTACCTAAAACACACAAGTACATAAGTACGTGTACCCGAAATCTTAACAACTCTAAGTTAACCTAGTAGACCCATTCGACTCGTTGGTGACATATTTATTGAAATATTTTTTAATCATGCATATCAACTTATCATACACGAATATCATGTAACACGTGCATCACATCATCAACCCAAGTTCTACCTAGGTTATCATACCACATTAGATCATCATACACTCAAGTAAATCTCAAACAAACATCATGCTCAATACCAATATAAATACATCACATCAAACAGTTCATACATGGAGTGTAATCATGCACTACCTGCCATTGAAGCCAATCCTACTAAGCAGGGGCCTCAATTTTGCACGCGTGTATGACAATCATAATCACATTACTAGCATATACAGTGACAACCAATTCGAATCTCAATCATGATCCCCTAACCACTAACTACTATTCATTACCATGTATGATCATCAAACCTAAATTCCTTACATGATCAACCAAGCATCCATATAACTCAATATTCACATTCCATCATATTTAACATAATCAAAAATCATTCTAACATGATCCTAACATCACAAGCATGCCAAATTCATCATATCTAATGTTCCACAAAAATAAAGTTTCCCTTTTGGGAAAGTAACACCCAAAAGTCATCTAAAATCCAATTCAATTTCATTAATATTATACCTAATCAAGTTCATAACATTCATTCTAACATGTTAATCACCACCAAAACATCAAAATTTCAATTCATCATATATAAAAGTTTCTACTTTTAGTAAGTTATGATCAACATCTCTAATTCATGGATTTTCTTCAACAATTCAATTAAACTAACATCCAAGCATTCTATCTAGCATCATAACATCATCAAATCATGAATTCCAAGAACAAAAAGTTTCCGCTTAAGGTAATTTATGAATTAGATGATCAAACCATAGCTTTCTTGCACAATCAACATAATCTGGCATTCATACAACCTAACTAACATCATATAATCATCTAAAAATAATCAATTTCAACTTATCATCATCAATTTCGAACTAGGGTTTATCAAAAATCAGAAACTATGAACAACATCATAAAACATACTTTTAAACGTGTAGAAATTGACAATTGGACTTGTAAAACACATTGTAACTCTTGGAATAAACCAAAATCGGATTGTTCTTGTTGTTTCTTGATCAAAATCGCAATGTGAGAGAGTGGGGGTGGGGATTTCGGCCTCAAATGGGGTTTTGGGGCTAGGGTTGGGTTTAACTTTGGTAATATTTGATTAAAAAGTAATTACAAAATAACCCCTTTAATTTATTTTATAAGACTAACCTTTTGAACCCTTTTTAAATAATTTCAACTATAATTTATAAGTATTATTAACCAATAACAATAATCATAACATGTACAAAAAGTCACACAACACATGAAATATATATATAACACGTTGTCACGTTATCGCATCAAATTTATAAAACAAACATTTAAAATTCTATAAATTCATGCATCATATAATCATAACTAATAATCAAAATTATTAATTAGATTATTATTGTTTATCATAGATTAGAGTTACTAAGTCACCAACGTTCAACAACAACTAGTGTGTGCTCACGACACGTGTATGCAAGACTTAACGGAACTAACAGAGTTTGGTAATGGAAAATTACCGGATGTCACATTATCCCTATGTTTAAAGAATTTTCGTCCCGAAAACTGCGTTACATGGTTGTGCTACATCCTTGGTTTACTAAATTGGAATAACGAAATCGAGTGAGTTGTCACATCATCCCCATGTTGAAATAAATTTCGTCCTGAAATTTAATCAGTACCTTCCCTGGCTGTTGCCGTCGTTTCGAACAGATGAGGATACTTAAGCTTTATCTGATCCTAGTGTTCCCACGTGAATTCCGGTCCATGTTTTGAGTTCCAACGAACTTTGACTATAGGTATCTTGCTTTGCTTAAGGGTCATGACCTCACGATCTATTACTTCAACGGGCTCTTCCACGAATCTTAATTGATCATCTACTTGTACTTTCTCAAGTGGTACAATCAACGTCTTATTAGATAAGCACTTCTTCAGATTTGAGACGTGAAATACATTGTGAGTGCCACTCAGTGAATTAGGCAAGTCCAATCGACATGCCACCGGACCTATTCTTTCTAGAATCTCAAATGGTCAAACATATCTTGGATTAAGCTTGCCTCTCTTGCCAAACTGAATTACACCTTTCTGTGGTGAAACTTTCAGCAAGACTTTGTCACCAATTTGAAACTCCAAAGGTTTCTGTTGTTTGTCTGCATAACTCTTCTGTCTGTCTCGTGCCGCAGCCATGCGGTTTCGTATCTACACTATCTTCTTTGTGGTCTCATCTACTAATTCAGGACCAGTCAATTGACTATCACCAACTTCCTCCAAAAAAACTGGTGATCTACACTTTCGCCCATATAATGCCTCAAATGGTTTTGCTTTGATGCTAGTATGATAACTATTATTGTAAAAAAACTCAACCAACGGTAAATGAGCTTCCTAATTATTCCCAAAATCGATCACACAAGCATGCAAGATGTCTTCCAAAGTCTAAATAGTACGTTCACTTTGCCCATCGGTCTGCGGATGATAGGCGGTACTCATGTCCAGACGCGTACCCAATGATTTCTGTAACGATTGCCAGAAATGAGACGTAAAACGAGCATCACGATTAGAAATAATAGAGATCGACAAACCATGCCTCGATACTACTTTCTTCGGGTAAATTCGAGTTAACTTGACCATTTTGTCAATCTCCTTGATTGCCAAGAAGTGAGTTGACTTAGTAAGTCGATCCACAATCACCCATATCGTGTCACAACCACTAGGAGTCCTGGGAAACTTAGTAATGAAGTCCATAAAGAATTGTTCCCACTTCCACAAGGAGATTTCAGGTTGTTGAAGTAACCTAGATGGTTTCTAATATTCCAATTTAACCTTAGAACATGTCAGGCATTTGCTCACGTATGTAGCTACATTTGCCTTCATGTTAGGCCACCAGTAGTGCGCCTTCAAGTCATGATACATTTTGTCAGTGCTAGGATGTATGGAATACTTTGACTTATGTACTTCACTCATAACCAAGTCTCTTAGATTCCCATGAAAAGGTACCCAAAGTCTATCCATGAAATACCGTATTCCATCGGATTTGACTTCTAACTATTTATCCATTGCGCGTAAAGATTCAGATCGAACATTCTTACCTTTAAAGGCTTCCGTATGGGCTTCCTTAATTTATTTGGGCAAGTGAGTTCTAATCGTCAATTATAGGTGTCACACCCCAACCTTGACGGCGGAAACATCAAGGTGTGAGGGTTAAGATCGTTCACAGCCACATAACGCTATTATTAAATCCAAATATATTATTCATAAGTTCCAATTGTACCATTACAAACATAAGTCTCAAAGAAATTAATTAACATAACATAAGATGTAACAAGCCAATTTATTTCATTTATTTAACTAGGTCTATTCCTAGATATGAAAGCACATCAAGATGTCAATCAAACTTGAGCATTTCCTGAAACATGTTAAAATTAAAATGTCAACAATAATATTGGTGAGATTTCCATAGTTTGCAATACATAAGTATATAAAAGATGTCAATTCATGTTGTAATTTAGAGAATAAAGTATCTAGGGATGTAAGATAGAATGCATAATCAAATCTTGACAGATTTTTACTAGTCTCAAACATTTACAAGTATATACGATTAGCTAAGCGTACTTGGATTAACCAAGCAGACTTGTTAGGCCCATAGATCTATGACATCGTCAACCTAGCAATAGTTAATGATTGTATATATATTTGGCATTACATGGTAGCTACAAAGGTTAACTAACCACAACATACAGGTGAAATGCCATAAGTTTACAAGAATCAAACATGTTTACAAGTGCAATGTTTATAATATAACATATTTCACCCTAAAGTGTAAAAATATAAAAAGGGGTATAGAAACACTCACTTGACCAATAAATATATAAGTGGTGATTAATATGAAAATAATGTGCGTCGTTCCACAGTAAACCTTCATTAGGTACCTAAATATATAATTACAAGATTTAAGTTTAATAACAAGTTTAACGAATTAACAAAGTTTAGGGCTTTAAATGGATTTTGGGGCTTTGTCAAATTTTATATTTTAACAAATGAAAATCAATTATATTTTTTTGGGATCAATATGTTTATATTTTATAAAAAAAATATGAATTAAGAACAACATTTATATCAATTTGTAAGATTTATAAAGTTTAAACAAAGTTTTATAACTAAATAAAATAAGCATCTTTTAAACAATGATTTAAAGGCATTGTTTGGAATAATAATTTGCGTAAATTAAACTAGTACTTAAAGTCTATTTTTTTTATAAAAATAGGTAACTATAACATTAGCTTTAGAATATTAAATAAAAATATAAGGGTATTTTTTATAAATAAATTACAGAAAAAACATTAAGTGGTTTTAATATCGCAGTTTCTAAAATGATTTTTTATAATTTTTAGAAAATTTTTAATATTCAATTTAAAGGCCAAAAAGGCCTAATAAAATATATGAGGCTCCCCGGGTTCGAACCGGGGACCTCCTGTTTGAGAGGGCGAATGAGTAACCAGTGAACCAAGGGCCGTGGCCGTGTCATATCACGACTCTCAAATGTTAAAAACCAACATGCAAAACCATCCCCAATTCGACTGAACCCTAGATTCGGTTGGACCCAAATTGAAACATTAATCGATTTCATGAACATTTTTAACCATGGGCCTTTTGTTCCCCATGTTTAAATTTGTTTATATATGTATACAATTACCCGTTTGATAAAGGATTGAAGATGTGCGGAGAACAAGTCGCGGCTGAAAGGTGAGCGAACGATGAGTAATTGTTGTTGGTAATTCAATTAATCTTGTGTGAAGCTTCAAACGGAAATGACGAATCAAAGCCCTCAATCAATTTTAGATCTTGAAGCCCAGATGATGGTGTTCGATTAGTTGCAGGTTCGAGATGAAGATGATAATCGAATTCTATGTTTGTGTTTGTTTCAGGAGAAATTGAGAGTTTCAAACGATTAAGATTTGTTATATGATTGTTTAAGTTGGTTTAATTAGATTATAATTATGATTTAATGCTCGAATGGCTCATTTGATGAATGCGATGGTTACTCGAGTCATTCGAATTCATAACTGTTTGTTTAAACGTGATTATAGCTCTTAAACGGTTTTAGATCGTGCTCACGAACCGATTGACACTATTTGAAGTCAAAATTCGGGGGATTTCGAGGGTTTTGGACCTCGTCGGAGGATCGCCGGAGGTCCCACCAGACGGTCACCGGGAATGCGGGTAAAAGAAAAGAAAAATTAAAATGTTACACTTTGGCCCTTGAACTTTTAGGTTTTTTATTTTATGAATAAACTCTTTATTTTAAGTTTATAAATTGGCAAATAAACCCCTTAAACTTTATGTACTTTAAGTTTCAACCATAAGTTTACTAACATAACAAATTGTTCTAATATTTAGTAACATCAATGTTATTATTATTATTATTATTATTATTATTATTAATTATGTTAATATTGTTATTATTATACAACTTAATACTTTAGTTATTTACTTTTATAAATTAAAATTTTAATAATGATTAAGGAACAAACATAGATAGCCCTAAGTTTCATAAATGCCAACAATAACCCTTACAAGAATTTTACGATGCAAAATTTTAATTAACTAAAAAATACAAGATATTACAGTCTCCCCAACTTAAAAGAATTTCCGCCCGAAATTAAAAATAAACTAAACGAACAAATGCGGGTACTTTGTCTTCATGTGGTCCTCACGCTCCCAAGTGCACTCGGCTCCATAATTATTCTCCCAACGAACTTTGACAATTGGAGTGGTTGTGGTTCTAGTCTTCTTCATGATGCGATTCATAATTTCAATAGGTTTCTCAACAAAGTGCACTGACTAGTCGATCTGAATGTCTTCCAATGGAATATACAGACTCTCGTCAGCCAAACACTTTCTCAAATTTGAGACATGGAACACAGGATGTACTCCACTAAGGTCGGAAGGTAGTTCCAGTCTATAAGCCACTTTCCCAATCCTTTTCAGGATTTTGAAAGGTCCTACAAATCTTGGAGCTAATTTACCCTTCTTCCCAAAGCGAACAACACCTTTTCATGGTGAAACTTTAAGGAGAACCATGTCGCCAACTTGAAATTCCAACGGCTTACGACGCTTATCGGCATAACTCTTTTGTCGACTTCTTGCCACTTCAAGGTTCTTGCGGATCGTGGAGAATTTATCGGTCGTTTCTTGTATAAGTTCAGGAACAGTGATGAAGTTTTCACCAATATCGGTCCAGCAGATCGGTGATCAGCATTTACGACCATAGAGTGCTTCAAATGGTGCCATCTTGATACTCGAGTGATAACTATTATTATACGAAAATTCCGCGAGTGGTAAAAGCGTATCCCAATCACCACCAAAGTCAAGGACACATAGTCGTAGCAAATCCTCGAGTGTTTGAATTGTTTGTTTGGTTTGACCATCAGTTTGAGGATGATAAGCCGTACTTAAATCCAATTTAGTACCCAAGAGTTCTTGCATAGACGACCAAAAGTGCGAAGTGAAACGAGCGTATCGGTCAGATATGATGTGCAATGGCACGCCATGACGACTCACAATTTCGTCAATGTAGATGCGAGCCAGTCTTGAAACTTTGTATGTGTCTCGTATTGGTATGAAATGTGCCGTTTTGGTCAAACGGTCAACAATCACCCATATACTATCATGACCACGAGGTGTACGAGGTAACTTGGTTATGAAATCCATGGATAAATGTTCCCATTTCCACATAGGGATTTTGGGTTGTTCAAGTAAACCATGTGGTCGTTGATGCTCGGATTTGACTCTTGCACATGTGAGACACTTGGAAACATAAGACGTGATATCTTTCTTCATTCCAGGCCACCA
>BJCM01085072.1:0-12916 GCA_018326385.1 Flaveria bidentis
ACCTCCGGCCACCACCCCCGCTCGCCATCACCATCTTAACTACTTTTACACTGCATTTTTCGTTTTTTATACCTAACAAATAAAACAAATGTATGATTCATTTATTACCAAAGGGCAACCAAACAGAACAATGAAATGTAATGATTCATTTAATTCTCTTATCCATTCCATTTCCTTATTCATTTCATTTCTTCGTCCATTCTATTACCACATACCAAACATACCCTTAGTTTTTGGTTGGGTATTTTTTTGGAAACCATATTCATTATAACATATTGTTTGGTGTTTTTTTATTTAGTTTATTTTCTTGGCTTGAAATTCAATTAATCTGAGAGTTTACTACATCTGGTTATGATCATGAAGCAAAAGAAACTTGAGCCTTTGTTGTTTAGGCATGGTATTTTGTAGGCTGCAGCCATAACAAGATTGTATTTCTGTGCATCCGAACACCCTGACTGGTTGGTGTTCTGTGTTGGTGATATTGTTACATTGGTTGTGTCAAACCATTTGTTTACAAGAGAAGTTGCCTTAGTCATAAATGATTATGTGATGGCTATGATGAAGAAGAAGTCAGTATATGTTGTTTGTCGTGGCATTGTGTTTTCATTGCAACCACAACTAGTCGTCTATTATGAACTTTGGTTAACGATCAAACTCATATGTTTGTATCGATTGTCGCGTATGCAATAAACAGTTTTCGAATACACATCTTATTATTAGTTGTTAATATTTGCGCAACGTGCGGCGTTAGAAACACCTAGTTTGCCTACTCAACATATTCACATTATTATTTTAGAATAAATAAAATGTATTAATGATGTGAATTTCCTTAAATCTATAATCTATATATCTATATAAAAAAAGGTTTTTTTATCATATGTCATTCTACTAACCCATCTTTTTGCCACATGTCCTTGTTATACTCATTTTTCAATATTATTAATATTAATATTAAATACTAATAAGATTACTTATACCATTTTTAAATTAAAATATATATATATATATAATAAATTAAAAACTTATATTTTATGTAAAACACACTTTTTATAATTAAAGTTTTATAACATATGAAATACAATGAATTTTATTATAAAAATCATTTTTCTTAAAACAAAATATTTAAAAACCATAGTTTTTTTATAAAACAAAAGCTTAATAAAAAATTTTTATTGTTTATGTACTTAAAATAGCTACTTATACGTAATTATAATTATTATTTATCTTCAAGCATGGTTTTATAATTCATAAATTAAAGATTTTTTTATTAATAAAGCCATGACCGTGGCGTTAGGCAGAAAGCCGATGATTTCAACGAGACCCTTATTTTTATTACTATTTATTTAGAATTTATTTATTCAACCTATATAATACACATGATACTAGCCTAGCTACTCATATATGAATAAATAGAAAGATACAATTTGTATGAGAAAAATGCAAGATACTAGCATTATAGTACCAAACTTTTTTGACCAGCCTTAACGAGCTTGAACTTAAAAAAATCTCATTAGATTATTTACAGAAATTATAAAAGCTTTAATACTTATGTCAGAGCTTGAACTTAAAACAATCTCATTAGATTATTTACAAAATTTAAAAAAGCTTTATTACGTATGTCACATTATGGGTGCGTTTTATACCTGACAAAAG
The DNA here is from genome assembly GCA_018326385.1 of Flaveria bidentis. Classification (NCBI taxonomy): domain Eukaryota; kingdom Viridiplantae; phylum Streptophyta; class Magnoliopsida; order Asterales; family Asteraceae; genus Flaveria; species Flaveria bidentis. The sequence goes on from BJCM01085072.1 coordinate 1,654, forward strand.
ATTCATATAATATATACAAGATGATGAAAAGAATAATACGAAATAATTTAAAATATTAAACACAATTACGATTATATAAAACAATTAATGAAAATTATATAAAACAATGATTTTATATATTTTATATGGAAACATGATATAGTAAACACAATAACTAAATGTATTTGACATAATAAATATAATATCCTTCTATTTGAAAATAATAAAATAACATATGTCAATTATAGAAGTTTTCTTAACCTTTTGTAATAATAATTATATAAACTTTCATAATTATTATTATTATTACTACTATTATCACTGCTTGTTATCGTGAAATCCAACTATAGACTTTCAACTTAAAAGGGGCCTAACATGATATGGAGAATCAAAGTTGGGACTTGGGACCCGTTTAGCCGGGGCTAAGCATTATTTTATTTTGAAGATATAAAAATAATGTTTTTTTAAATAACAGCAACTCAAGATCTTGTTCCCGGAACATACATACATACATGAGTGTATATGACGTGCATATGTAGTTCTTTAATCATTTGTAGTTATTCCCTTTAAGTCCTCTTAATTATAACTAATTCTCTTGTCTTTTTGCACTTAAATAGATTTCTATCTCACATAGACCTCTCTAGTAAAATTGCTAAAAGTTGTGTATGGTTTGGTTTGGATTTATCTTATAATTAATAACAACTAGTTTTTTATCCATCGCGCATTATGGCGGCATCAAAAGCGACGTGATAAAGTATACACTTCAATTGGCCCGTCATTTTCAAACTAAATTTACGTCAAAACGTATAGTAACTCGAATTTATAGCGTTGAATAAATGTACTATATTTGACCCCACTCATTTTCAAATAAAATATATGTCGAGACGTAGACAAACTCAAAACATAAAAACGCACGTGCAACGACGCCATATGCGACATGATAAAGTATAGATTACAACCACACCGCTTCGTTTTCGAACTAAATTTATGTCGAAAAGTAGAAAAACGCGATTTTTAGTCGTCAAATGATACATATTATATTTGACATAACACATTTTCAAACAAAAATTACATCAAAATGTAGACAAACTCAAACAATACAAAATATAAACACGAAAATGTTTTATATTTGACCCGATTCATTCTGAATCTTAAAAGGGTTTTTATCTAGGTCGTGAGTTTGAATCTTAAAAGGATTTTTATCATACTATTTTTTCCCAGGTCGCGTGTTCAAACAACTTAGTATTATTAGTTTAATACAAACAAAACAAAGAACCTTGGTTTAGTGGTTTTCTCTCCTTAGGCATGAGCATTAACTTGTTACAATTCGTGAGTTTGAATATTGAAGCTTGATTTTCTTCGCACTATTTTTAAAGTTCAATTACTAATTTACCCCTAATTCCTTTTAACCATAACGCTCTTTTAATCGCTATTGTACTATTCTAATCGATTTTTTGCTTTGGTTAATTGACTACTGAAAGAAGATAAATCAAAGAATCTTTTCCATGATGCTTTTATATCGATTTAGGAAGATGAATCTTGATTTCAAGGAAGGTCATGACATATTTGAGTTCTTTCTTTATTCATATAAAGATTAGGAAGGCCACCTTATATTTGATTTTTCTTGTGACTTTATAACTTGATTTTCTGATATTTGATTTGAAGGTCTCTATTTAAAAGTCATGATTGGTTTATTTGATTTTTTAGTCTAATGAAGGAATTTTTTTGTTCTAATATTTTTCATCTAATAGGCTTTCAGTTTAGTAAATAAATTTTAGCTTAGTTATCGATTTCCAGTTTAGTGGATGAATTTTAGTTTAAAAAAATAAGAAACTTGGACAAGTTTTGTTTGTTTTGAATTTATTGATATACAAGTTTTCTGTATTAGGCTTTGGAACGAAATTTTACTTTAAACATTTTATGAACCAAACATAAACATATGTTTGATGATTTTAGTGCTCATTGGAACTTCAATGTAAAAATTCAGACCCGACCCAAAAATTGTAACGTCTAGTTGATAGAAATCGTATCACCGAAAAAGTGACTCCAATAGAAAAAAAATTCTATTTCCGCCACTAGTTTTTATAACTAAATTTATGTTAAAACATAAACGGTCTCGAACAAATATTGGTGCACTTTCAAACAAAACATGAATATTAATTGAAATCTCACAACATACATCAATTGAACAATATGAGTTACAGTTAAATGAAACTTTTAAATTGAATCGCTCGCTCTCACTAGTCACTTCATAGTTTTGTGTACTTTTATATGTAAAACACAATGATAAAATAACTACTAACCAATCTAATATATTAAACATAATGACAAAATAAGAAAATATAAAACGTAAAACACAATGATATAATACTTGATGGTGTTATTAATGCTCATCACTGTTTTTCTTAAACATTAAGAGTTTTGAAAAAAAACACATTAGTTAAGTAAAATCATTATGTACTTTTAATTGTAAAACATAATAAAATAATAATAGTAAATTTATATGATATACTAAAAGCAATAAGAAAAATCACAAAAAAATATCTAAAATATAAAACACAAAGACAAATGCATGTAATAAAAAATAAAAAAAATTACACAATGACTTAATATATGACACACTCACATGATGTATGACATATTAACATGACGTATTTGGCATAATTACTACAATACTTTTACTTTTAAAACAATAAAAAACATATATCAAGTTGATATTTTTTTTATTCTTTTCAAATTAAATATCATATTACTATAACGCTACCCAAATGTATTTTTTGCTTAATGCTAACTAAATTATGGAGAGAATTACAAATACATCAATTCTTATGTATATAATTTATACAATATTTAACTCTATAATCATAGTACTAATAGCATTCATATCCCTTTTTTTTATCTTAATCTATATAATTACACTAAAAGTCATTATTTTTCTCTTTCTTTTAATTAAATAATATAATTTTATATTTTTATCATTATATTTTCTCTCTCTTTTTAATTATATAATACTTTTTTATAATTTTATTATTGCATTTTCTCGCTTCCCTACTTAGAATCAATTTCAAAAATTATTTTAAAATAGCTAAAGATTAATAGTGTCTTACCAAATATATAAATGAACAATAATATTGTTCTCTATCATACACTAATAACCACTCATAATTATTCTCTATGATATACAGAACACACTTACGAATAGATAGAGGATATGATATAAATTGAATGCTCTAAGCACGGATAAATGTTGTCTCAACTTCATACATAAAGTACTCAGAAAAATGTTTCACATGTGTGGAAACAAGGTTAGAGTATAAATAGAAGTAGTAATAAAAATATCAGATATTGTATATTTAAACATTATATGTCAATTTATGAAAATAAATTAGTTTCATAAAATCTATTGATTCATTCATATAAAACTTATATGAAATTAAAACACAAACATATATAAATACATTTATAAAGAAGACATATTGATGTACTTCTTAAATAAATATATTACTTGATTTAGAAGTTTAAACCATGAAAAAGGGAGTAACATTATTAATGGATATAATGAAGGGACCACATAGGTTAGCTCTATTGTTTATGTCAGCCTTTTGTTTTGTTTCCATGTGTCTCCCTTTCAGATTATTTTAGAAAATTATTATATATTTGTAGGTATCAATGAGGTTAGTATGATACATACTTCAATGTTTGGGGTTAATTAAAAACTAGGGTGTATTACTATAAACCAAGAACACAATGGGAAGCATGTGTGGAGTTGTGGTACTGAATGTGAGAGCCATGTGACAAAAGACATGTTCATTGGTTGCTACCTTTTCAAACAACATGACTATTACACAAATTCAACTTCAACCATTTTTAAATCTTTTTTATATTTTTTGTCTAATTTCTCGAGAATAATAATTAAGTAGGGTGATACCAATAAGTTGCAACTTGTAATTTTTATAATTCATCTTATCATTATCTTGCTAAAAAGTTTCTAAATGAATAAATAATAGTTTAGGATTATTGTTATGTCAATATTTGAATCAAATATAAACAACAATGTCCAAAATCATAAAAAAAAATAAAGAAAAACAAGTTGAGTAGCGCATTAGCTTATTCAAGTTGAATACAAGTTGAACTGTTTATTTGGTTTGACATGCTTATTCAAGTTTAATACAAATTGAACTGTTTGTTTGGGTTGAAATATTTACTTATGTCCGTTCAAGTTGTACTACTACCAAATTAAGTTTGGGTTCATGTTGCCTCAATTGGTACTTAATTCTAAAATACTCTTTATCTTTACAATTACTTAAATTTAATTCAAGTCGGCAAATATGTCCCTTTTATTGTAATTACGTAAAATTTTAATTTTGTTTCCACTTAAATAATTTTAGTACAGTTTTCCTTGGTCCAATATAAAAGGTATAACTAAAACTTGAAGTTTTACTATTCTATACTAAAATATTCAGCACATTATTAAAAGGATAAATGAGAGCATTAGAGCTTAAAACAAAAAAGTAAAAAGATGTTAAACAATTCATGTGATTAAAGTCCCAAGACTAATTTGCAAATAAAGAATCGTAGAAGTTTCTAGTTGGGAAACAATATTTTATGTCTATGGTGATGTCATTATTAAATAAACTATAAATAATGTTTTCTCTTAAATTGTCAACTGTTGTTATGCCAGCTATCATTTTACTACCTTATTTATTGGAAAATTTTAAATAAAAATGATTTTAAAACTAATAAAATATATAAGACGTAATCGAAACCATAAATCTTTTTTATCAAGATTAAATTGTAGTAAAAAATTTATTAGAGGATTATAAAAAAAATAGTCAATTTTATTAACTTTTTACAAGTTCTTTCATTTTTTTAAACGTTCATAACTTTTATATAAAATATTTTTTATAAAATTATACCATAACAACAAGTTTTTAATATTTAAAACAAATATAGTAATGTCATATAAAAACATATTATTTTTAATGTTTTTATGCTTATACATAGTAATTGTGTATTTAGTACAGTTCATTTTATTTTTTTGTTAGCTATTGTCTCTTTTGTTAGCTTTTTGTGTTTTTTTTAATATTATTATTTTTTCCTAAAATGATGAATTCAAAAAACTATAATAGTACCGTTATTGTATATCTCTAATATGTAAAACACAATTAATAAATTAACAACTTATTAATCTAATACATTAAAACAATGATATAACATAATCTGTCATTCTGTTTTTTTATTGTAATTATGTTATATTGAACACTATAAGTTTTGAAAAATATATTGATGAAATAAAATCATTATATATTTGTAATTGTAATACACAAGGATAAATAACAAGTTTCTATAACCTATAGAAACATTTATAAGAATAACATAAAATGATCAAAAACATAAAACACAATAATTAAACATTTTGTTCACCCATTACCAACCTTTGTCATAAAAATGTAGACGTCTGTCATCCTAAAGCTATCCTTAACGGGGAGTTTGATATGCAGGAATTTAATAGAATTTAATGGAATTGAAATCTGAATTCCACTGGTCATTGTGTTTGGTTGGTAGGAATTCATTAGGATTGAAATTTAATTCTGAACGTGTTTGGTTGAAAATGAATTATAATTGATTCCCTTAAATTTCTTTAAATGAATGATTTCAAAATATTCTCAAATATTAAAAGATTTCAAGTTCCACCGACCTCCGTCTCCGCCTCCACCACCAACCGCCACCTACCACCCTACTCACCGCCAATCGACGACCCCGACCGCCGACCATCGCCACCTGCCGCCCGCCCCTGACCGCCGCCTACTACCCCACCCACTGCCAACCGACCATCGACGCCCTCGACCGCCCCTGACCACCGACCACCGCCGACGGCCGACCCCAGCCCCAGACTGCCATCCGCCGCCGACCCCAATCGCCACCACACTCGATCACCGAAGACCCCGATAGTCACCGCCCCCGACACTCGATTGTCGCCCGTCACCGACGGGCTGCCGCCCATCGACCCCTAACCTTCGACTGTGACCGACCTCCGTTGCTGAACCATGTCTCAATGATGGGTGTTATCGTTGGTGGCGGCAGTGGGGTGCGATTGGCTTTCGGCAATAGGCGCGGTTGGTGGTTACGGTCGATTGTCGGTGGTATGTAGCGGCGATGACCGGTGGTCATTGAGGTTGTGGTGGTTTGTAACGTTTGATAAATTCAAATTCTTATGTAAGAGAAATCATTTGAAATTTTAATTTCATTAATAGATTCCAATTCATTTGAATTCCAAATCTTATAAAAAATATTAAATTTAAAATACAATTCCTTCAAATTCAAATTCCAATTCCAATAAAATCCATGAACCAAACGCCCCTAACTTCTATTATTAAAATCATATATTCAAGAAAAATCGAAAGAAGAAGTATTTGTGAGGATCGATAAAATATTCATATCCAAATACTTATTTTGTATATTGTGTATGGTTATCTCTTAAAATTAAGGATAGAACTAGTTTATTACCCGTCGCGCATTGCCCCGACAATGTATGTGACGTGATAAAATATACATTATAATCGACCCGGCTCGTTTCCAAACTAACTTTACGTCAATACGTAGAGTAACTCGAATTTATACCGTTGGACAAAAACATTTAATATTTGACCTGACTCTTTTTAAAAAAATAATTATTCTCAAAACATAAACTTACAATAGCTCGGACCATTTCCGAACTAAATTTACGTCCAAACATATAGTAAATGAAAATATATTATATTGACCCGACGCGTTTCCAAATAACCAATTTCGAAACATAAACAAACTCAAAGCGTAAATAAAAATAAGCACGAAAACGTTTTATATTTGACCAAACTCATTTCTGAACAAATATTACGTCAAAACATTTATGTCATAACATAAATCAACTTAGTTTTTCATCATCGGCAAACTTGAATTTATACTGGTACGGACATAAAAATAAGAACAAAATAAATTAATCTTTTATGTAAAAACATACAGGAGGTAAACTCAAAATTTTAAAAATTTAAGGATGTTAAAACGATACCTTTTAAAGTTTTTAAAAATTTAAGGAATCAAAGAATAAAAAAGAAAAATTGAGAGGGTGGAAAGGTCGGTGGGAAACCCCACCGACCTTTCCTTTAAGTTACAGTAATATGAACACCAACGATATGAAATGTTTTAAGAAGGGACCCTAAAATTAAGGGGTACAAATGAGGTGATCAAAGCTTGATCTTAGTTATGCCAGAACAAGACACATATAACATAAGAGAGCTCAAGTTAGGTTTGTTTCAATCTTTATCTATGTGGCTTGAGATCAAGTTAAATTTAACTTAAAAGAGGTTGAACTTCACTAATTTCAAGCCCTGTTTTTAAAATTATTAATTCAAGCTCAGATTGTTTATTATTAATTAAATATTTAATTATTTTATTTACACACATTACTATAACGATTTTATATGTATTTATGATTAATTTTTATATATATGCGACAATCATTACAAGGTCAATATATTTTTAACTAGTATTAGTACATGCGCTACGTAGAGGGGTTAAGAATTTTTTCGTAATTGTAGTTGTAATATGCAGTTCTATATTTTGGAACGTGGATTTCATGGAGGCGTTAAATTGTGTTACGTTAAAATAAGAGTTATATAAAATGTGTTGGGAAAACAATGGATTAAACAGATCAATGGATGATCATTTTCATTTCTTTTGATAATGACTTGAAATTATAATAAGTTGTCAATTACGAATGAACATATATGACACATACAAGTCCCTAAACACTTAACTAGTAATCGAAAAATCAAGTCCATATTAATTACAACAATCATGACCATCAATTCAAATGCAAAAAAAATATTAACTTGGAAGATCAATGTGAATGAATATATTTGGAATGATAGGAAAATTTAAAGGGGTAATTTTGTAAAATAGTAATCAATTTTTAAAAGTGTTTTAATTCAATAACTCAAATATTTGAAAAATATTTCAATTGGGTCACTCATTTTTTTATATAAATTAAAAGTCTTAACATGTTTTTTAGCATGTTATACTTTTTGTTTCAATTAGAAAATAATTTTTTTATCTTTTGATGTTAATATGGAACGTTGACATAATTTTTTTTTTCATAAATAACATGTTTTTTTTTGTTTTTTTTAATTTTTATATATTGAAAATTCCGACCCTCCACGTCTTCTCCACCGTTACTTTTTTGACATAAGAAAATTTAACGATGACTCGATTTGATCGTTTAGTGGTCTAATTTGAGAAAAATATGCATAATTGATTAAATTAGAACACTTTTGAAACTTTGTTACTATTTAGAGACATTTTTCTAAATTTAAAAACAAGATTTTTATATAATTAACTCTAACTATTTTCTTGAAAATCAAATTTCAAATGAGATAATCTGCTTTTCATGAACCATTTTGATTAACTTAAGCCTAATCAGCATGCTTAATATGATATTAAGATGAATTAGTTAATTAATAAGATTTTGAATTTTGAAAATAGTTGGTAGACGAGATTTATTTTGTTGGGGAAGCCTTTAGAACATATCTTGTATAGAATACACAAACAATCTAAAAAAGAATATTTTACTATAGAGGAAAACATCTTGGGGTTTTTATAAGTTACAAAAGGAAAGTTACCATTTTGGGTGTTTTAAGCGTTAACAACTTAAGAAGTCAAATAGTGTTTCATTCAAACTTAAAAATATGGTGAAATGGAATAGAGAAAAGTGTGAAAATACTTGATGTTAATAGACACAATTTTCACAAGAAAAAAAGATATGATGATGTGACTTGGTGTCCGACGATCGTCGCATCAATTGTGGGATAAACTATGCCATGATCAGGCACCATCTTAGGTTTTTTTTGGCTATAAACAAAAGTCTATACACTCTTTCCCCTCACATTTTTCACTCTAAACATTATGTAAATTTAAAAGAACATATGTCTTATCAATTTTATCATATTCAAACAATTTGAGAAGTGAGAAGATAAAAGATCAAAGAGCAAAAAGATAAATGATCTCAGCTAAGTTTGAATGCGAGACGTTTAATCAGAAAGCTTAAGCTACTTTTATTTCAAGCTTTATTATTAGCTCAAGATTGATCCATTTAACTTAAAAGATATCAAATTTGACTCATTCGAGCACTCTTTCTGAGACTCAAGCTCGGTTTATTTATCATCATTAGATATTTAGTTATTTTATATACATTCTACACCTACTTTCATATGCATCTATAATTATTTTTTTCCTATATGTGATAATAAGTATAACGTGAACATATATTTAACTAACATTATTCCTCTACACTGCGTGGCCGGTGTAACAATTTTTTATACTAATAGTTGTAAATTAGAGGTATGTATTTAAGAACATGGATACGATGATGGTATCGAAATTTGTTACGTTAAAATCAAAGAAAAATAAAATGCCTTTACACATTAAACAACTAATTTTTTTAAAAAAGTTGAAAAAACTCAAAAAAATAACAAAAAGAAAAAGAAAAAAAAGAAAGGGGTGGGGGATCCAACTCACTTTTGTTTTGTTTAATCTCTTCTTATATTCTATAACTAGGTTAGTTCCCGTGTAATATACGGATTGAATAAATAAAATATTAAATAATTATTAATAAAAAACTTATGCATCATAAATCATGCTTGAAGATTTTATAAGATTATAATTATGTATAAATAACTACTTTAAATAAATAAACAATAATGTATTTTTCTTAAACTTTTGTTTTTATAAAAAATGTAATTTTAAAATATTTTGTTTAAAAGAAATGATTTTTTTTAATTCGTTGTATTCTGTTTTTTATAATTTTTTTGTTTTTAAAAAGTATTATTTTAATAAAAATAGGTTCTTAATTTATTAAATTATATATTTTTTTAATTTGAAAATGGTATGAGTAATAATATTAATATTCAATGTTATTATTAATAATATAAAGAAATGTGAAAGTAAGTATAATGAGATTTACGATTGTTTCACGCTTAGTTTATTTTTTTATAGATAAATAGATAGGCTAAAAATTCATTAAATAAACAGATTATATTTTAATGTAAAATATATATGTAAAATAAACATGAATAGTTACAGTATAATATTTTAATATAAATTAAAATTAAAATTATATATGCGTAATAATTCAAGAAATAAAATAACAATACCATTTTTTAACTCTCTTATATAAATAGTTTTATTTTTAAACATTCATTTTAAGATTTTTTTATAAAAAATATTTTTTTTATCAAAATATTGTTTTAAAAAATCCCGGTTTGCAATTATTCTGGTTGTTTTAAAATATTTCACATGTTATAATTTTTGTTTTAAAACAAAACGATTTAAAATATTTTGTTAAAAAATGTTTAGTGTTTTAGAAAATTCCATATTATATAAGACTTTAGTTTTTTGTTATTTAGATTGTAGTTAAAAGATATGATTTCTAATTTCTTTTATAAAATCTAGAGTGAATTGCCGTTTACCTCCCAGTGGTTTATTCACGTTTGCCATTATCATCCAAAATATATTCTTTTTGCATATACCTCCCCAACGTTTATTTCTTGTTGTCATTTACATCCAACAAAGTTAACCATCTTAAAATTAACTTGTTAAAGTTATAATATGACAAATGTACCCTTTTAAATATATAACAAGACCCCCAAATGTACAACCCTATTTTAGTTAAATCGAATGAGACTTGATCGACCTGTAAGGGAGAAATTAGTTCTTGCAGAGGAGAAACATCGATTCTTGCAAAGGAGAAATCGATTCTTGCCGAGGAGACACCAATTCTTGCAGAGGATAAATGTAACGCCCCGATTTCCCGGGACCTTACGGTTGGCCGTTTCTCATGCAATTTATACAAAACATGCAAGATACAAAATAAGCCGCGGAATTTAGCTTTGTTAAAACAAACATGCATGTTCTTAAAACATTGTTGTTGGTCAACATAGTTTGATTCAAATCAATTTAAGAAGATTAAGTTACTACAATACAACATATCCAAGAGTTTCTGTTTTAATTGGATGTCAGTCTTTCCCAGCCGAGTAGTTCACCCTGCATGCCATCCCCAGCAACAACTACCTGTCAACTGAAAATGTACGAAAAGTCAGCGTTGCTGAGTGAGCTCTAGTTTTAAAAACATAACAATACCTTGAGCAACTTATATATGAAAATATACTTTCATTCGAATCCATTCCTTTACAATTCATTGCATGAGCACACATCATACATACATCAAGGTATAGAATTGCTTATCTTTCAG
>BJCM01085074.1:0-11706 GCA_018326385.1 Flaveria bidentis
CAAACTTAGATCTAACATTCTAAGCATCTTAAAACATGCACATATCATAACCAAAGCATCAGATGCACCCAAAATCACACCCACCCACATATACATTCAATTATACGTACGGGTGTGAAAACCCACTTTATAAAAACCTACATACATACATTTCCAGCCCCAAATCAGTTGAAAACCAGTAAAAGAGGGGTTCTAGAACTCACCTTGACAACTCTTCGGGCAAGACTTCTTCAAACCCGAGAGTTCGAACACCTTGAAATCCGGCCTTTTCTTGTTCTTCTTCAAAGATCCGAATGCTCTCTTCTTTCTCTCTCTAAAATTCGTATGAAAAGGAGTTGTGATGGGAGAATGGGCTACCATGCCCTCTTTTTACACCCACTTTTTGTACTTTTTTTTGTCCTTTTGACACTTTTAACCCTTCAACTTGGGTTAAGTTTGTATTTGCTACCTTTATCATTCCTTTATTATCTTTTTAAATATCCAGGTGTTACATGGGTAGTGTAGTTCTTTTCACTTCCCGTAAGTTGTCTAGAGGCGTAAGCTATTACCTTATTTCGTTACATCAAAACACATCCAAATCCTTGGCGTGAAGCATCACAATATACGATAAAATCTTTCGTCCCTTCTAGCAATGCCAATATTGGAGCACTGCATAATTTATCTTTTAATATTTCAAATGCAGCCTTCTGTTTGTCCCCCCATATGTACGGTCTGTCCTTTTGAGTTAACTCAGTAAGTGGCTGAGCTATTCTTGAGAAGTTTTCTATAAATCTTCTATAGTATCCAGCTAATCCTAAGAATTGACGTATTTTGTTGGTGTCTTTGGTTCCTCCCAATTTTTAACAGCTTCAATTTTTTCCGGATCAACCTGTATTCCTTCCTGTTTAACTACATGTCCTAAAAATTGTATTTCCCTCTTCCAAAAGTCACATTTTGAGAATTTTGCATAAAATTTTTCCTTCTGTAGTAGTTCTAGAGCCATTCTCAAGTGCTTTTCATGATCTTCCTTGTTCTTTGAATAGATTAAGATGTCATCAATAAAAACTATGACAAACTTATCCAGGTATGGCTGGTATATTCTATTCATTAAGTCCATGAATGCTGCAGGTGCATTAGTTAATCCAAATGGTATTACAAGGAATTCATAATGACCATATCTTGTTCGGAATGCAGTTTTTGGTATATCTTCCTTTTGAACTCTTAGTTGATGATTTCCTGACCTTAAATCAATCTTGGAAAAATAGCTAGATCCTTGTAGTTGATCAAACAAGTCATCTATTTTAGGTAAGGGATACCTATTCTTTATGGTTACCTTATTGAGTTCTCTATAATCTATGCACATCCTGAAAGTTCCATCCTTCTTCTTTACAAATAAAACTGGTGCACCCCATGGTGATACGCTAGGGCGTATGAATCCTTTATCTAGTAATTCTTGTAGTTGATTCATTAACTCTTTCATCTCTGTTGGTGCCAATCTATATGGTGCCCTAGCTATAGGTGCAGTTCCTGGCATTAATTCTATTCTGAATTCTACTTGCCGTTGAGGAGGTAAACTAGGTAATTCATCAGGAAAGACATCCGGGTATTCCCTGATAACTGGAACACTTTCTAGACTTACTTTATCCTGTTTGGTGCTATTTATATGGGCTAGAAAAGCTAAACAATTCTTCTGTAGGCAATCTTGTGCTTTCTTGCTAGAAATCATTTTTATGGAGCTTATAGGTTTTTCCCCATATACGTAAAGGATCTTGTTTTCTTTAGCCAGAGGTATTCTTATCATTCTTTTCCCACATATAATTTCTGCTTGGTTTTTACATAGCTAGTCCATCCCCACAACTATATCAAATCCTTTTAACTCAATAGGAATTAAATCTATAGGAAAGCAATAATCATCTAAAATTATAGTACAGTTAGGTATAATTTCACATGCTTCAATTATTTTACCATCTGCTAGTTCTACCATATATTCAGGTCTTAGTTTCTTTGATTTTTGATTAATCAATGGCCTGAATGTGCTTGAAATAAAACTACGGGTTGCTCCTGTATCAAATAATACGGTGGTGTATTGATTATTAATAAGAAACGTATCCGTTACCACTTCCGGTTCTTGTCGGGCTTCCTCAGCTTGCATTATGAATGCTCTTCCATGAGGATTGGTTTGTTTGATTGGAGCTTTGCCCTTCAGTTGTGGGCACTTATCACGGTAGTGATTTTTGTCTCCACATTGGTAACATGCAGGTCTTGATTCGGTAGGATTTTTACAATCCCAAGAGACATGTCCCTTTCTTTTGCAATTGTAACAGACTACATTTGTACATCTTCCTGTATGATACCTTTGGCAGTTGTTGCATTTTGGTTGGTTATCTGTTTGGGGTTTCTTTTCTTGGGCCAATCCTAAGAAATTTCTAGTTGGCTGTCTATTTGCCCTTTTCTGAGCACTTCCTCCAAACCTATTCCCAAGGTGGTTACCATCCCATTTCCTCTTTTCTGCTACCCTTGGATTACTTAGGGATCCATTCCTTAACATTTCATCAGTCAAACTCCCAGATAAGCTTACAGCATCTTGGAAAGTCTTAGGCATAGCAGATTTTACCATTCCTCTTATTTGTGGTACTAATTCCCATATATACCTACCTATTCTTTTTGCTTCTTTTGTCATAAGGTGTGGCACGAGTCGAGAGAGTTCATTGTACCTATCAATGTATTCTCGGTGTGCTGCTCCCTCCATTTCTAATGCTAAAAATTCAGTCTCCAGTTTTTCTGTCTCATTATAGGGACAGTATTTTTCAATTACTAGGTTTTTAAAATCTTCCCATTTTAACCCAATTGTGTGGTGTTTTCCCCTGGTGTGTACTTCCATTTTCCACCATGATTGGGCTTCCCCTTTTAAAGAATGTGAGGCAAAAAGGGTTTTGTTGTTGTCGGCACAGTTACTGATTTCCAAAATTGATTCTATTTCATCTAACCACCGTAGGGCTTGTACCGCTCCCCCTTTTCCATCGAATTCTCAAGGTCTGCAAGACATAAAAGCCTTGTAAGAGCACCCATTTTCAGCTCCGTTTAATACTTCCTCATCTTGTTGGTTTCTGATATTGGTATTTTCAGGTTCTTCATTAGGATGAGGGGTCATCCCTTGTCCCAAGTTTTGTTGTAGTTGAGCTATTAGGGTAGGTAAGGTAGCTTCTATCTGTTGAGCCACTATTTGAGAGATCCTATCATTTTCACTGGTTGTGGTATTGGTAGGAGTTTCTTCCACGAGTCGGGTTCTAGGTCGTCCTACTCGTGCTATTCTTCGTACTGGTTGTGTGTTTCCCTTTGGCGGCATGATTTACTATATTCATTTATAGTTAGCATCATATGAGAAAATCTCAACACAAGGCTTATATAGCAATTAGGTATTTTAAAACATAAAAACACATGTATAGAATTAAATTCTTATTTCATTACTAAAGATAGAAATTTCTTAAAATAAAAATCGAATTTCCGCTAACCCATTTCCATATCTTAGTAAGGATATTTCCTTTTGGTGCCTTTATTTCCTCGACATCTTCCCGAATTCTTTTGACTTCCTGTTGTATCTTCTTAATTTTCTTGAAGGTCTATTGAGTTATATCCAGCTTTCGCCTTTTTCTTATCTTATACTTGCCTCTAGAGGAATCAGATTCTGGTATCCTTATATTTTCCTCTTGCTTAGCCATTTTATCTTCACGTCGTACCTTCTTTCTAGGGGTTTTAATTGTGTATCCCCCAATGTTGACTGGTGCCCGACGAATCTAGAATTTGGGTTTAATATGGTTTTCTATTTCAACTTGAGAGGTTTTTATAACATGATGAGGTTCTGGTTCTGGTATTATCTCTTCAGAGTTGCTATGGTACGAACCTTCGGATGGGTCAGTTTCATAGGGGTAACTATCCATATTAACTGCAAAATCCTCTTACAATTTTGCATGCCATTAGTAATATATATAAAAGCTTATATATACTCACATAAGATTCTCATATAGCCACATAATCCACATAATTCACATAATTCTCATAAAATCATGAAATTATATCATAGAGAATGATTCTAAATATATCTTGAGCTTATGGTTATAGTCTAGATATTTTTAAAATACCTAATTCCCTATAACCAATGGCTCTGATACCAACCTGTCACATCCCGACGGAAGCGTGAAAATGCTGATTGGGTGTGACTTGCTTGATCAGAGTGCATTAATTATAGTGAAGTAAACACAATATTCATACTTACACAATAATCATCAAACAAGACATGCATTTATTCATATCAGCCGAGATTACATCATATAACATAGATATCCAAAATTTGATATAATCTTTTACAACACTTCTTAAACTATAGCATGTCTTCAGAGGCGATGAAAGTGCACGTCCACATACACGCTGTAGTCAACAATGTTGACAGTTATGGTCACACAAACTTTTCCAACTACTTCACCCCAGCCATTAAGGACATCAAAACTAAAATCAAATGAGTTAGGCATCATTTCCTGAAAAGCATACTCAAAATAGTCAACAAAAGTTGGTGAGTTTATAGGTTTAGATTTAAACAAAATATTTGATGCATAAGTCACAACCAAGCCTCATCATAATCATGCTGTCACGGAATATTTACATATCTGCCAAATAATACAGCACCACAACACTCATCATGTTGTGTGCAGGAAAACATAGTTCGTAATAGCGCTACTCATATTATCCAACGGTTCCTATTCCAAATTAATGGTTGTATGTCCATGACAGCGTATATCCCGAAGGATCCTCAAAAATTATGCATCAAACCAAAACAGTATGCTTTTCCCCCAAAAATAATATTTAAATAAAACGTAGGAAAATGGGGTCATGAATCTCACCTGTTATCCACGTGCTGACCTATAAGCAAAAATATTTAACATGTAAATATTTTCTTTAAAATTTTCAGCACCTCAATAAATCTTGAAATTTTTATAACAGATATATTTATAAATCTGAAATAACATATTAATTTCTTGTATTTTAACAAGTTTCAGATTATTTGTTATAAATTCACCACAAATTGCTAAAAATAGTTTCTGTAGCCCATAAATTCCCAAAATTTTACAGAAGGTTTCCCGTACGAAATAGAACATCTCATAAATTTATCAAAGTCTAACACATAAAAGATTAGTTTCTGAAATTTTTACAATAATCCCAATATTTAACAAAAATAGCTATATAACTCCAAAAATTATGAAATTTACACATTCTGCAGATTTAGATTTATCATTTCATTCTTAGATTTTATCATGACCTTTAAGTATTTATTTTGATTTTTATACTGCAGAACATATAAAAATTCATATCTCAATTATAACAAGGAAATAAATTCTGAAATAATTCCTGGAGTTTTAATACTTCAAGAGGATCATTCTGTGATTTTTACATAATTTTCCCGAATTCATTTGTATTTATTGGTTTATTCACAATTTAAACAATTTTACATAACTAAAACTTTTGGGGAAATGTTTGTTCTCACAATCTCATTTTTGCTTTATTTTTCTTATTAGATAAAAATCCCATCCATGTATATATGGAAGGTAATACTTGATCATATGTGTTGGTTAGACACATATATGTTAGATATATATACATATTGATATACAATATTAGTTTAGGGAATTGAAACCTTTTGTTGTTGCTTGCTTATGGGAATCAAGAGATGTGAAGGTCCTTTTCACAAGAGCTAAGTACACGATGGTGGTGATGTATGAGGTTGTGTGAGGCAGTGATGCTTCAAGAAATCCCGAAAGAAACAAGGTGGCGGTGTTTGAAAGTGGTGATGGTTACGGGTGTTTGAAAGTAGAGTCGAGGTGGGTTATTGGAGACTACAACCCCTCACTCTCGTTGATTTGGGGTCTCCTTAACTTGGGGGGGTCATTGGAAAATAGGTGGTCATTATAGCTAACCAATTAAAGAAACATACCGATTGTAGCGATGGCAGAAGTCGGAATGGCCAAAGAGGCAACCGCCTCCACCTGGCCGCCACCGTCACAACCACTCGAAAACCCCAATCTAACCGAAAGCTACATCCCTTTCTTTCCCCTTCAAACATCTATTGGGGGAGGGGTTTTAAATGAACAACTTAGAAAGTTGTATGGCCAAACAACAAACACCTTAAAGCCAATTATTTCTCAATTTTCTTTTTTTCATATAAGGAAAATAATCACCATTGAGACTCTATAAATTTCTATTTTATACACTAATTAGTAAACATACGTGCGCGTTGTGGCAAAAAAACAATTGAATTCTAGCCTGCATAGATTCACAAGCTTTTTTTTTGTTTTTTACAAAAAAACAATGTTTAGGATGGGATTATTATAAAAGTAAAGAAAAATTAAAAAGTGTGAGAATTATTATTTTCCATTACATATTATATCCAAGTGCTAAGAAATTTCGATGACATAATGTTAAATAATTAAATTTTAAATGATAGTCTAAGAGTATTTTAGTCTTAAGCATATTTTTAAATTCCACTTTTTATATAATAATTCTCCTAACTTTCACATAGAACATTATTTTTCTAAAAAATCACACCATAAAAACAAGTGTTTTTTATCTTTAAAACGCCTATATTTAGATAAATAGAAAACCAATTTTTTTCACGTTATTTTAACCCATTATGTAATATACGGCTACTCGTTATGTAATATCAGGTCATTGCGTAATATTCACCGGATTATTGTGGCTAATGTTTACTATTTTGTTATGCATTGTGTTTTTTTAAAAATGATGATTTCAAATAACATAATGTTAAAAATGTAATTTTTTTATGTTTTTCAGATCATTGTGTAATCCTGAGAAGGTCATTGTGTAATCCTCATCAAGGAGCTCATTGTGTCTATTATTAAATATTAAGTCTAGTGCTAGTCATTGTGTTACCCATGTATCTAATTATAACCATTGTGTTTTTTGAAATGGTGATTTTCAAATAAAACAATGCTAAAAATTTAATTTGTTTATGTTTTTCTAGTTTATTGTGTAATATTGATTAGGTTATTATGTAATACTCGTGTAAGGCCCCATTCCCGGGACACTCACAGCTGGTCAATCATCGCACTTAAAACATATAATTATATTGACTTTACTAAAATCATGCAGCGGAAACATTTAAAACAAACATTTCATTTCCTTTAATTAAACACTTTTTGCAAAATAATACATCGTTCATTACAAATATTGTTCGTTCGTATTACAATGCAAAAACATTAAACAAGAGATTGCCATCCAAAAAGAGCCAAGTAACCGCCCCGTGCCATCCTCAGCAAAATTACCTGCCAACTGGAAACACATAAAAAGTCAGTGTTGCTGAGTGAGTTCTAGTTTTATAAATAAAATACTTTACTTTCGTTTAAAACCATTTGTTACTTTCGTTCGTGATCATACATCATACGTACACATAGATAATAATTTCTCGTTTATTATCTTTCTCATCGTACATTACCATTCATTTCTCATTCGTTCATTTCATACATTCGTTCTTTCGTAATTATCTTTCTCATTCATCAACTCACGTAATACCCCCGACTCATGTCCGAAGAATGACACAGTAGCGGAGTACGCAATTCGTTTCTCATTTATCTAAATTCTGTCTCACGCAATACCCCCGACTCATGTCCGAAGACTGATACTGTGTCGGGGCCTGTAACCAAACCCCCGACTCATGTCCAAAGACTGACACAGTACCGGAGTACGCGATCCACTTCTCATTTGTAAGGCCCTGTTCCCAGAGACCTAACAGCTGGTCATTCACAGCAATAATTATATAGAACATTACAAATTTACAAACTTAAGCAGCGGAATTAATTTAGTAAAAACCATTCATTTCATTAAAAACACTGTTGTTGAGCAATACACTATTGTTTAACCGGATACAAAAGAATTGTTTAATTGCATTACAAAACAACAGTAATAGCATGTATGAATGGATGTCAGTCTTTCCCTGCGAGTAGCTTCACCCTCGTGCCATCCTCAGCAATGATTACCTGCCAACTGAAAATGTATAAAAGTCAGCGTTGCTGAGCGAGTTCTAGTTTTAAAAGCATTAAAACCTCTTGTATAACTTATATAGGAAAATAATTCTTTTAATAAAATTCATCCTTTACTTTCTTTTATGAGCATTCATCATACATACATCAAGGCATTACCTTATTCATCATTATCATGCTCATTCATTTCTTTATACATTATCATTATCTTTCACTTTCCTTCCGGACCAATGTGCAATACCCCAAACATTGTGCACGAAGCTGATGTTGGGCCTGAGGTCTATAAATAGACCCCAAACATTGTGCACTAAGCTTGAACCAGTCACCTAGGGTATGCTACAAGGGTCCCTGTCAATCTCAATGATTGACCCTGTGTGCATCCTCTGGGGTAGCGAGCCCGCATCACAGTTGAGCTAACGACAACAAGGTCGTGCACCTCCATTAATTTGCTTGCAAGACTTTCATTCTTTCATTTACGTTCCACTTTTTTTCATCATTAATCTTTCACTTATTAATGATAATACTTTACGTTCATAATTATAATCACGCCACGTAAGGTCATACAATATAATAACTATAATAATAATAATAATAATAATAATAATAATAATAATAATAATAATACGGGACATAGAACAATCATAATCATGCATGAAACTAAACACTAATAAACTCTAGTCAAACCTTGGTCAAAATCCTAACTGCACAGACTCCCAAAAATTCTGTAATAAATTCTAAGTGTTAGGCGCACCAATACTATTTGGGCACATGAGCCCTGTTTGGGCGCTTCATCACTACGCAGGCGCATCAGCCAACACTTAAAAATTTTAACACTTAGGCGCATGAGCCATTCAGGCCCATGGGCTATTCAGGCGTATGGACCATTCGGTCGCATGAACACTTAGGCGCATGGTCCATTCGGACACATGGACACTTAGGCGCATGGCCCTTCGGACGCATGGGCACTATTGGGGCGTATGGTCCTTTACTTAGTCGTCCGACTAATATTCTAGGCGCATGGACTACTGCTCAGGTGCATGAGTTACACTTAAACATTTCTAAGACATATTCAGGCGCATGAACCCTATTTAGGCCCATGAACCTTCTGCTTAACGTGTTTCTAAGGTATTTTCAATTCCAAACATCATACTAATCATTTCCAAGCTTACCAAGGTCATTTTAAACATGAATAACATAGATGCACCTAAGAAACATCATCAAACATGCATCATACATACGGGTATACATACATATCATTGTAAAACCATTTTAATACATTTTCAGCCCTAAAAAGAGTTTAAAACAAGTAAGAAACCGGGGTCTAGAAACTCATCTTGTGCAAATTTGGGTGTATCTTCCTTCTAACCCATATGCGAATGAATTCTAGCACCTAGAAACACACCAAACACACACACACAAACACATAAGCACATGACCGAGACAAAACCCAACGTGAACACTTAGAAACTTCGAATTCTTACCTTGAATTCGACTTCTTTTTGTTCTTCTTCAAAAACCCGAAGTTCAGCTTCTCTCTCTCTCTCTAAAACCGATTGCAAAAGGTGAAAAGTAACATGGTGTGGGCAGCCATGTTGCTTTTGTACCAACTTTTATTCTTTTTGTCTTTTTGACACTTTTAACCCCTCAACTTGGGTTAAATTGTATTTCTTTCTTTTAAAAGAATAACCGGGTATTACATCATTCAACTAGATCCTGTCTCATGCAATACCCCCGACTCATGTCTGAAAACTGATACTGTGCCGGGGCCTATAACCAAACCCCTTTCGAGTCTGTTGCGACAACAGGGTCGTTCACCTCATACATTTGCTTGCAAGCCTTTCTTACTTTCATTCATTCATTAATGCATGCATTCTTTCATTACGTTCCTCCTTTTTTATTATTTTCCACTTTAGGTTACATAATACTTTTCATTTCATTCATTAACATTCAACGTAAAACCACGGAAAAATAATCATACATAGCAAGGAACATAAGCATAAACATACAACATCACCATACAAGGCACCATCATACATACATAACATGTAACATACATCATCATACATCATGCGCACATAAGCCATCACATCACCAAGAAACCTATCTCAATCATTACCTATTAAAGTTCCTCAAAAACCTTAAGTCCAAAATAAGGCACATGGAACCTTTCAGGCGCATAAGTAGAAAATTCTAAGTATAAAAACTTCTCGGCGTATGAGCCCTATTCGGGCGCATCGGCCCTGTTCAGGCGCACCAACACTTAGGCGTATGGAGCTCCAGTCGTACGCTCCAATCGCACGTCTACTCAAGCGTATGAGACTCCAGTCACATGAAACTTAGGCGCATGAACACTCCAGTCGCATGACTTCAGGCGCATGGACACTCCAGTCGCATGACACCTCAGTCGCATGACGTTTCAGTCGCATGACGCTTCAGTCGCATGACGCTTCAGTCGCATGACGCTTCAGTCGCATGACGCTTCAGTCGCATGACGCTTCAGTCGCATGACCCTTCAGTCGCATGACGCTTCAGTCGCATGACGCTTCAGTCGCATGACGCTTCAGTCGCATGACGCTTCAGTCGCATGACGCTTCAGTCGCATGAGCACTCCAGGCGCATGAGGACTGTTTGAGTGCACCACCTCTTGGGCGCATGAGAACACTTAGTCGCATACATCTTAGGCGTATGACCTTCAGTCGCATACTACCATGCGTTTGAACCTCAGTCGCATGGCCTTCAGGCGCATGGACCTCAGTCGTATAACATCCAGGCGCATGACCTTCAGTCGCAAGACTTCCATGCGTATGAACCTCAGTCGTATAGCATCCATGCGCATGGACCTCAGTCGCATGCCTTTTGGCCGTATGGCCTCCAGTCGCATGTCATTCGGTCTCATGGCTTCCAATCGCATGAGCCCTAGCTGTATGCAGAATGCAGTCTTCTTCGAACCTACACTACAGTTTCAGCCTCCAGCCCCTTTTCTAACCCGTTCTAGGCTAAAACCAACCATCTTAAGCCTTAGAAACACAACCACAACATCATTCTGTAACCTTTCGTGTTTCGTTAATTAAAAATTAACATCGTTATATTCATGTAAGGGTATTTTTGTCATATGTGAAACTTTGAGGGCTTGTTATGCATGCTAGCTAATTTAGAAGTTAATAAATTAATTTAATGAATAATAATAATAATATTAGTGTTTACAACGTTTGTTTATTATTATAAAACTTAACATTAAGTTATAATAATAAAAATAATAATAATAGTCAAGATAAAAATAATGATAACAATAATAATCATATTAAAGGTAAACTTGTAAATAAATAAAAATAACATAAGTTTTATTAATTTAAAACTTGTAATGCACTAGTTTTAACATAAAATAATAAAGCCTTGAAACCCCAGGGTCTAAACCGTAATTTAATTTAAACTAAAACTAAAGTTTCGGGCACAAAATGAATAACTGAAAACTAAAGGGACCATTTGTGTAAATTTTCAAAAACTGAAACCCCCACCCACCCTCAATCCCTGTACTCCGGTCAACATCCGGACACATTCCGGCCATAACACTGGCGAAAGCAATGCACCAAAATCTATCAACATGGAACTAAATTGAACCGCTCTTTAGGTTCGCTAACTAGATTCGAACCAACTACTCGATCTAATTTCGATTATCCAAACC
>BJCM01085081.1:0-12876 GCA_018326385.1 Flaveria bidentis
TTCAATCTCATATGCAACTTATTTAGAAAACCCATTTTCTAAATTAGTGTATTTATTTAATTGCATGATCATATCATCAATTAAATATTAATTGGTGTTTTCTAAGCTTGTTATTGGGTATGACCCGACTTGGATCATAGCGTACTAACCACATCAATGTTCTATGTGTCTTAAGCATAAAGAATCCAACAGTCCTGATACAATTTAACCTTAGCAATACATGGAGGAGTATAGAGATGTTCATATACCTTATTGTTATCTGTTCATGCCATGAGTGCTTGAGCAGGAGTCACATCCTGTACCATAAAGCTCCTGTCAACTTCTTGAGCCATTCCAGCTGTCTCTGTTGACTTTCCAGTGGGCTTTGATGTAGAGGGATATGTAGAGGCCTATGGGGTTCCCGGATTTGACTTGGGAGCCTTGCATTCCCTTAAAATGACTAAGTTTGTTACAGTTGTAGCATTTGGCCTTGGTTTTGTCAAACCCAAATTTGCTGTTGGTTGGGTTCTAGGAAAATTGCCTTCTAGTTCTCTTGAAGAACTTCTTTGCTCTGTAGGTTAAAAGAGCCATTTGTTGGACCATGTCCACATATTCTACATCATCTAGATTGAAGCACTCTAGATTGTCAAAGCAGTACTGAAAATCACTAGTGTGTCCACTTCCTGAGACAAGGCCACAGTTGTCCTGAAAGGAACTATGCTGAGCCTGTTGAGACCTTCGAGTCTCAGTAAATGTAATGTATGGTCCAGATGAGCAGGATGGCTGCTGGGTGTATGTCAGGTACTGTTGAGGTTGTGTGGGTCTTGAGCCTTGAGCAACCATCAAAGCGTTGCTAGCAGAAAAACTCCGGGGTCTGCTTGTCTGATGGTCTCTCTTGCTCTCCATCTCCAAACAGTATCCATCAAGGATGCCATAGAGTTCGGTCATGGTGAGGGTATTCAAATTTTCTGTCCTCTTGATAGAGACACAGTAGAACGTCCACTCATTAGGGAGTGCACTCATGAACTTTCTTGTGAGGTCTCTAAGTTCAGGAGTAATTCCCACAAACCGAAGGGAAGAAATGAGGTCCATGTACCTGAAGTATTGTTGGCTAAGGGTCTCTCCAGTAATGTAGGTGAAGTTCTCAAACTACTACTTCAGTGAGTCCTTCTTGGAGTCATTTGAGCTAGAGTACATTTGAGCAAGTGCATCAAACAGTTCTTTGGCTGACTTGCAATGCTCAAACCCCACTATGATGGAGTTGGGTATTGCAGTCATAAGAATAGTCATTGCATTGCTGTCAATGTCCATCTTCTTCCGGTCCTCATCAGAGTAGTCTTCAACAACCTTTTCTATCATGGCTCCGTTTCCACATGGTGCAACCACCTTGGGTTTATACGGGCCATTAACAATAGACTGCCATATCTTGCTGTCTTGATACCTTATGAAGCCTTCCATGTGTTTGCTCCATGACCTGAAGTTTTTAGGGGTAATGATAGGAGCTTTAGTCATGGTTCCCATTTCTACTTCAGACTTGTTGAGGTCCATTTTGAGTGTTGTGTAAGGAGGAGTGAAGAACAGGTTGATTTGGATGGTAAGATCTCACAATCAAGAGCCTAAGAAGCTCTGATACCAATTGCAGGATCGGTTTTTGTCACTTAACACTTGATTTTTCTCTCAAACTCACTTAGACTACACTCAGATCAGATGAAGCAGAGTCTCTCTTAAGAGTTGATAATAAAATAATAAGTAACAATGAACACAAAAAGATAATTTTCATGTACTTGCATATATTGCTTCTCAACTCAAAAGTATTACAAGACTCTTACAAGCATATTACATGAGTTACAATGTGAAACTATATATAAACTACCTACAACCGGATATACTTTGATACCAGCTGGAATCCTTTGACTAAAGCAAGTACTACAAAGCTATAGTTTAAGGCATCTTAGATAATGTCTTATCTAAGATATGGTAGTCATGGCATGTCCATGACTTACCTTTTGTCACCAACTAAATTTGGCAACTGTGCTAACTAATAAAGGTGAATAGTGGAATAAAGTATGGTCAACTACATGGCTTTTGAGAAAATGCCATGCAGTGTATCAGAGGTCTGCAGTGGAGAGTCAGAGACACCATACTTATGTCCACTGGTTCATAGTAGTGTCTTCTGAAGGGTAGTTAGCTTCGGAAGAAAAAGTTCTTCCGAGGCCACTTATACTTCGGAAGAGGCTACTTCTTCTGAGGATTGAGGACCTCTTCTTTTCTTCATACTTCAGAAGTTGACTTCTGATCTTTTCTTCTCAGACTTGAACTTTGGAAGTGAACACTTTGACTTCGGTAGTAGAGTTTTTCTTTGAGCATTAATATTGCACTTTGTCTTCGGAAGAACTCTATTTCCTTTGGAAGTTCCACACTTAGCTTTGGAAGTCTTTTATTAGATGCACCAAAATAGTCTAAGTGATTTGGTTTTGGTTGCACCAGCCTTCTTCTTGATCCAACAATTCTTTTTCTTGATGAGCATATCTTCAAGTTGGTTCAGTCTTTGAGTATAATTAGTCAATTTCTTCTCTAGCTAGACTATCTTCTCAAACTTTGTGTTAATCAACCTATCTTGATCATCCATCATAATGGTTTGGATGTTTGCATTCTTAATGTGCTCATCAATTTCATCCCTTATCTCGCCTTGATCTTTTTAACTTTCAAGATCAATTCACCGGTCCTCTCATCAATAACTTTGTATTTCCTTCTCATAATCTTTTCCATTCTATTAATCTTCAGTTGAAGCTCGGATATAACCTCATCCCTTTCTAACTCACTGGATTGTTGAGGATGTATTTAACCAAGTGATTCTTGAGTGGCCTTAATAGTAAGTATTATGATGTATGTTCACATGTTGTTTCTCCTTATCCGGAGATGATTCAAAACTATCAGCTGAACTAGTA
Organism: Flaveria bidentis; assembly: GCA_018326385.1. Lineage (NCBI taxonomy): Eukaryota > Viridiplantae > Streptophyta > Magnoliopsida > Asterales > Asteraceae > Flaveria > Flaveria bidentis. Next base: position 2,928 of record BJCM01085081.1, read on the forward strand.
GATTCACTAGTGTCAGCTAATTCAACATCAGCATGAGTTGGGTGGAATAGAAATGGAGCTGGAGATGCAAAGGGAGCTAGAATAGGAGAGTGTGCTTGATCAGGAGAGGCAATGTGAAGATCACCACCTACATCTCCATGTGGTGACATTCCTCCTAACCTTCAACAATGACAACTTCTTCTTCTATCATAGGCATCTCTTAGATGTTGGGTTCGTCATGAACAACTTTTTCACCCTGGATTTCAGGTTGTTGTTTTTGTTCTTGTGCTTGTTATTCTCTAACTTATTTAAAGCCTTGACCAATCTGTTTAAGCATCCAAGGAAGAAGTGGATAAAAAGTACCACTATAATAACTTCTTGGGTATTTCTTGTTGAAGCATTCATATGATTTAGTAGAGTGATGAGCTAGGTTCATTACGGGTCTTATGTCTACCAAATCAGGAAAGACTTGGTTGATAAGATACTATAAAAACCTTGGATACGTAAGGAACATATATCTTTTTCCTTTTGTAATATTTGATAACACCCCATAGAACACATAAGCTGACATATTAAATGGTCTATTAGTGAATAGAGCACATATAGTTGATGATGTTGTGAGGGGAATATCATTCCAACCAGTCTTCCTCTTGGATAAAAGGTACATATACTACATCCTACAGCCAGCCATACTTTGATGGCTAGCTAGATACATAAGACTAGACAACAAAATCAAATGTAGAGTCAAAGGTAGATTGTCTTTTGACTAGTGACTATGACATGCCATAGCTCACATCCTAATATATCACAAAAAGGATTAAGTACATAAAGTAGAAAGCTCAGACTTAAGACCTCAATGTACAGATACCAAAAGCATGGACCTTTTCACGAACTTGTGAAAGTTGGTGAGTCAAACAAAGTTGCAGCGGGAACGTGGTCCAACTTTATGGTAAAGTACATCAGATAAAAGCATGTTCATAAAAGTCTTCGGGAGAAATCTGTCTTTACTTTTTAGCTTCAGAAGACTTTGTCTTGAAGCTTAAGAAGACTTCATATTTAGCTTCAAAAGATATTGGTCTTGGCTTCGGAAGATCTTACACTTAGAATATTCCTAGTACAAAGCGTAAAACTTTTGAAGCATTTCTACTTCAGTACTTTGGTGCATGCATACAAAGAAACATTGGATGTTTTGAATGTTTTGGCTGCATGAGAATTATTGGAATCCTTACAAACTCCCCCTAGGCTGATCCTACCAAAATATTTGACGATCTTCATTAGTTGATAGTCCTCATCATAATGATGACCAAGCCCTTCTTCATTAGATGGTCAGGATCACTCAGACTTGCATAGTATCTTCTTATCTCAAAGAGATCATGCATAAGTAGGTTGAATAAGTCTTGGCATGTGTAGACATTCTCACCACCTTGATCTCTAATAACATGCCATCTTTCTGGATTAGTTGTGAAGGTCCATGATAAGATGGGTCTCTCAGAAGCAAGAGGAGTCACTTGAATTGGAGTTGATTGGGCTGCCTTTTCATGCACTTCCTCAGATTGATCTGACTCACCTTGAGGTATGGAGGTGGATGGTTTAGACTTCTTCTTCTTCTTTGAATTTGATTAGTCTTGCCTTGCTCAGTTGAGTGTTCCTCCCTCACAGGTTCCAAAGGAGAGGGAGTTTGACCCGGCTGTGGATTAGAAGATGAAGCTTGGTAAGGCTCAAAATGTTGTCTCAAAATGTTCAACCTTAACCTCCATTTCTTGAGGGACCTGACTTGGTAGGGAGTGTAAGTCAACAAGTTCTCCTCTTTTGATCTTCCGCTTGATCACCCTGATATGCTCATCCATAGTATATAGAGACATAGGGCCAAGTCTCCTTCCGAAGAATCCATACAGCTTCAAGAAGCTCATCATCCTTTGTCTGTCAGCAAACTTCTTCATGCTCTTCTGGATGATGGCTCTTGACCTTGCAACATCTTCCCTTATCTTTTTTTGTTGCTTTTTGCTCTTTAAGTACTTCAAGCTCAAGCTGTTTGAGATAATCAAACTCTGTGTACTCAAAGGACAAGGGAAGAAGTGCAGATGCCTGGTAGAGACCTGTGGCACTCAGGTAGTTGATCATGTTTCGCCTACTATTTCTTTGTCTACCTGAGGTTCTTATGGAGCCACAACCTCTTGTGTGGGACTTTCTTGAACTAGGACAGAGTGGGAACATGCTTGTACTATCTCTTTTGTCTCTTCTTCTCTTTGTTTTGGAGAAGTAACCTTGCATCCTCTACTTCCTTCCTCTCTCTTGACAATTCTATGTCAGCGAGTTCATTAAGTTCCTCTAAGGGGAGAGATATAATCTCATCAATGTCATAGTTCCTGGTTTGCAGGTAAGTAATCCTGACTGCCCTCAACTTATCATCTTGAGTGTTTGGTTTGGGGACATCCCTGATCGTAGCTTCCATGAATCCTGTAGACCCAGAGGAACTTTATCCCCTTAGCTTCCTCTTCCTTTCTCTCTTTCTTCCTCCTCAATCTCCTCAAGAATCATTTTCCTTTTCCCTTTGTCACTCACAGAGCTTTGTGACTCAGGGTGGAGAGAGCTTTGGCCTTTATTGCTTGGTGTAGCCTCCAAGATCTGGCCAGAGAGAGGTTGTGATACATTTTCACCAGGAGGTGCTTCACTAAGGGTGATGTGTGTCAGAATGATATTCTATATTGATGTGAATCAACAAGGATCGAATATGATGATTGTGTCAATGATTGTAAGGCGGAATCAAACAATCATAGAACATTGAATGCAAAAATACTCATAAATTGCTCTTTGTATTAATGAGGTGAAAACAGTTACAATGAATGCTAGGGTTTGAGCATTAAACAGTAACAATACACCTTGTGAACATATGACTAAACAAAATATTCTGATTTTCTGTATTCTATCAAGAGTCACCTCACATACGAGGATTTCTATTCTATTTATAGGCTGACAAGATGCCTTTTACAAATGACTAAACTACCCCTGACCTATACATCAGACAACTAGTCTAAGTACAAAAGTCTTCATCAGCATTTCTTTTCTTCATCCACATTAACTAATGCGGATGAGTTGATCTTCGTTAGCATTTCTTGTTTCTTCTTCAGCATTAGTGTTTGGTCATTAGCATTGACAAATGCGGATGAACAAACACTTATGCGCATTTGTTGTTGAACATCCACATTAGTAAATGCGGATGTACAAAGTACTTGTCAACATTTGTTTCGGCTATCCGCATTTGTTAGTGCTGAAGAACAAACACTTCTCAATATTTGTTCATCTGCATTTACAAATGTGGTTAGCCGAAACTGGTATTCTATTTTCTTTGCAGATTCTTCATTCGTATTGGTTCTTGGACTTGTGGGATTTTCAGCAGAACAACCATCAACCCACCACTTGAATTGGCATGTATGATCCTTTTAGGGTTCAATAATACTCCCCCTAAGGATTATACAACCTGAGTACTTCAAGGGTTTGATGGTGGATGAGGTTGTGAGGATTCTGCTGGGTCTTGAGCAGCAGGAGAGGATACTGGTGGTTTTGCAAGTGATGGATCCAAAATGGCCTTTATCATATTGACAAAGTCATTGGATTCAGACATCTTTTCTTTAATCGACATATGAATATTCATTTGGCTCAAAGAGTGAATGGCTTCAATGGGCGCTTTCTCAATGAGATGGGTTCCCATATTGAGCAATTGATAACCCATCCCTATGAATCAGTAAAGATCCATCCACATCCACCTTTAACTTCACAATATTTCCTAGTCACTCTGTCTTAATGGGCGCTTTCTCAATGAGATGGGTTCCCAGTCTTTTTCTTTGATAGACAATATTGGTAAAGATGAGTGAGGAACCTCCATTGTAAGTCAACTAACCCCTTTACAATCTACTTGCCTTCATATCCTCCCTCATACCCTGAAAGGATCATGTATGCCAATTCAATGGGTGAGTTGATGGTTGCTTTGCTGTATTCCCATAAGTCTAAGAAAAAATGCGGATGAAGATCCTGCATAGAAGAAAAGCCAAGTATGGTCTCCTGCATTTTTCAATGCGGAAGACATAAAACAAATACGGATAAGTATTTGTTCTTCCGCATTAACAAATGCGGAAGACAAGCCAGTAATGCGGACAAGAATTTGTTCATTTGCATTTGCCAATGCGGATGACCAGACAAATGCGTAGAAGTATTTGTTCATCCGCATTAACCAACGTGGATGACCAACATACAAATGCGGATGATCAAGTGAAGAAATGCTGATCAAGTCAACTCATCCGCATTTGTCAATGCGGATGAACAAGCAAAGATGCGGATAAAGACTTAGACTAGTTCTGATGTAATAGGTCAGGGGTAGTTTAGTCATTTTGTAAAAGGCATCTTTTCTGCCTATAAATAGAATAGAAAACCTCGTACATGAGGTGACGGCTAACAGACATAGAGAATATCTGTTGTCTTTTATTCTCTGTAATCAATCACCTTCATTATTATATACAAAAGCATTTATGAGTATATTCTTGCATTAATTGTTTATTGATTGCTTGTTTCCGCCATTCAATCATTAACTTAATCACTATATTTGATCCTTAGTGAGAATCTCACTCTCACTTACCTAGTCAATTGGTATCAGATCTTTGGCTCTCGATTCTCTTTTAGATCTGCCCAAGATCTGAATAGAAGATGATTTTATGTCCTCAAGGGTTATTGAAGAGTGATTGAAGCATACAAATTTCCATCTGACTCTCATACTGTGGAAAATGCCTTCATCACTGAAGATGATGATTTTATGTCCTCAAGGGATCTAGCCAAGACCACTGGATATAGTGCAGCTCCATCTATCAACAAGCCTTCAACATCATCCCAATCAGCAGGATTCTCAGCAACTCTTCCAAACACCCATAATGATACAAAATCAGAAGAACAAAAGGCTACTTATAATGCCTTTGTTGCAAGTTTTGAAGCTTATCTGGGAGGAAGACTCACATCTGCAAATCTGATCTAGGAAGACCTAGAGGAAATGGATCCAGATGATGTGGAAGAAATGGATTTACAATGGCAAATGGCCATGATTGCTATGAGAGCAAAGAAATTTTTCAGAAAAGGTAGACGACTCAGCCTTAATGAAAATACAAAGCTTAGATATGATAAATCCAAAGTAAAATGCTTCAATTGTGGCATGGCTAGTCACTTCTCAAGAGAATGCAATGCACCCAAAAGAAACAACTTTCAAAGAAACTCTCAAAGCCAACCATTGTCACAATCTAACTCAAGCTCTCATTCCAACAACCATCAACACCAGTATCATCATCAACAACAACAGTCATACCAGAATCAACTTCAACTGACTAATCAAGCTCATGGAAGTAGTCAATCATCTGGAAATACTCTTGTGATCAAACAAGATGGAGTATGTGATTGGAGCATGTATGCTGAGGAAGTGAAGCCTTAATTTCAAAATCATGCACTTATGGCTAACATCAATGATAGGCCTTCTCTAATGCCTACTGAGGTAAAATCTAACCTTTGTAGTGAAAAATGTATTACTGAATTGCAAGGTTATAGGGAGCATAACCATAAACTGGCAGATAAAATAAAAGAAGAAAAGGTGAAGTCAGAGATGATGAAAAGAGAGATAAAATGATTTGAAATTAAAATAAAATCTCTCAACTCTGAGATTGAAAAATTGCATGGTGAAAAGTACACTCTTGCAGCTGAGAATGAGCCACTCACTGAAAAGTTAGCTCAATATAAGACTGAACATACTCTTACTGAAGTGAAACTTGAAAAGTTTCAATTATCTTCAGTCAAGCTGCAAGAGATGCTTGATTCTCAAAAGGATCCAAAGGACATGTCGGGGAATGGGTATAATTCATGTCCTCCACTATACAATGACAACTACACTGTCATGCTAGAATCTATCACACTCAATGAAGAAATTAAAACTAAAACTATGGAACCAAAATCTATAGTAAAACAAGTAACCAATCCTCAAAATAAAGATGATGTTTATGTTGAAGCAAATGAGAAGAAAATCAGATTAGGTTATCCAATCAAGATTGAGTGTTCAGACAAGGCAGTGAGTGTCACCAAACCCACAAGCCCAGTAAAAGCAATTGTCCCATTTGTGAAACTCATACCTCCTATCTTCAAAGGTAAAAAGAAATATGTAAAGTCAGTGAAACCCACTACTGAGAGCAGTTCTGATAATGAGATTATGTCTCCAAAAATTTCAAGCAAATCAAAAAAGGTTTCACTGCAAAAGAAACAAAAAGGATCACTTAGTTCAACACATAAAACTCTATCAGACCCTTAGTCTTCAAGATTAAGATAGGGAGTTGGGTTTGATATTTGCAACAAGGAACATGTTGACCAGTTTGAGAAAGAGGTGAGGAATGGGTTGAAGAAACAAAAACTGCCCAAAAAATCAAAAAAATGTAGTGTTGGAAAGCAAACTACAAAAAGGGCTGATTTTGATTCATCCCCTAAAGAAAAGAAAGTGGCTCAACAACAAAAGAGAAAATCAGCTAAGTCACACAAATCAAAATCTGATTCAAGCAACAAACAAAACTTTATTGTAACATTTGTGATATGTTCATTCACAAGACAGATGAGTGCTTTTATAATAAATATTGCTCTATCTGTGACATGAACAATCACTCCACCAAAAACTATTATTTTAAAAAATATTGTTCAGTCTGTGACATGAACAATCACAATACATCTGATTGTTACTTCAATCAGAAGGGATTGAGATTTCCCAAACACAAGCCTATCTCAAAAACATCTACTGTGACACATACTATCCGACCTTATTTTCATAATAATCAATCTAGGACATCTAGATCAACAAATGACAGGAATACTTTGAAGGAATTGTGGAGGGGTCAAAGAAAACATCTCATAATGAAACCCAAAATTTACCTTCCCAAACAAAAAACAACTTTAGATAATGAAAAACGGGCTAAATTTCTACAAAGAAACAGAGATCAATGATTTCATTACTCATCTGAATCTTCAGTAGATGTTGATGAGATGACTCAACCCAGTCATTACCAAAAATCTCCCAGGACACCTCCATCTAAACCATAATTTAGAAGGAAATATCAAGAAGTCTGATAGGATCAATTGAATCAATATGTGATCATGTATGAACACAATTCCAAGAAATACAAACAAAGTAATCAAATCAAGCAAGATATCAACAAAATTCACAGTTCCATTAATATCAAGCAAAGACAATTATAGAGTAAGTAAGCAGTTTTGATTTACACACTCATGTATTCTAGACACTTACTAACTTCTACAAGTCTAAGCTATTTATAACGAAACATAAGTAACTAACTAATTACAAAACTAGTCCCTATACTATTACAAATAGTAAAAAGACACATAAAGACAACATGTTAATCTTTCTAGAGTTTTAACAATACTCCCCCTAAGATTTACATGGTCTTCGGTCTTCAAAATCTTCACTCTTTTCTTCTTTCTATCTCACCTTCAGCTTTGTCTTCACCTTTTATCTTCTATCTGCTTACCTCAGCAATCAAAGAAATCTTTTGGTTCTTCTTTTATCTTGAACATTGGTTTCTTTTGATACATCTCTGGTTCTTTCAAAGCATTAGCAATAGCAGACTTAAATTTGCTAGCAATAATGCCTTGTTCTGTTTTAGCTTCATTTGTTTTTATCTCCATCTTGTTCAATAATTCCAATGTATCTTTTGATAAACAGGTGATATCAATATTAGCATACAACTCAATAGGATTTTGACTTTCCTTTGAGTATATTTCTAAAACACCTTTTCTTGAAATTCTCATAAATTAAATTTCTTTGATATCTTTCTTCATAATGTTGGCATAAGCAAGAGCTTTCCTTAAAGATATTCTTTCCATAGCAGCATTCATCACATTGATTATGGAAATGAAATACTTCTTGTCTTGCTCTGCAATCTCTGGATGTACTTTTTCAAACTTTTGTATAGACAAAAATGATATATAACTAGGATGTAACAGTTTTAGTTCAAAAGCACCAAATAGAGTAATCATATCTTCATCCCATTGTTTGAGATTTCGGACCAATTTAAGCTCAAAAGTCTCAGGGTTATAAAACCACCTGAGAATAGGTTTTAACTTCTGGTTACCATCAATCACTTTCAAACCAGGAGTTGTTACTTTTTCAAAGTACTTATCATAAAATTCAATCATGAAGTGTTCTTATTCAGATTGTAATCCCTTGAGCTTTTTGTCTTTCTTTAAAGTAGCAAAGTACTCCTTATCTTCTTGATCACATCTAGTTTGAAGAAAATTACTTGATCTATCCATTCCTCTTCTCAGTAATTCTACCATCATCTTACCACGTTTAGAATCAGATGGATTGATCAGAGATAATCTATTTAACTCCTTCAAATCTTGCACTGAAAGTTTAATGATGCATGAGTAAAAGTGATATGCATCACAAATTGCATTTACTCTTTTTATCAAAAATGCATCAAAGATCTCATCATACTTCCATGTTATTATTTTACTTGATTTGTGAAATTATGAGCAATCATAGCATTCAATAACTCAACAACTGATTGTCCTTTCTACAATACATTTCTTACCAAGTCACCTATAGATCTGGCATTATCAAAAATCTATATTTGTTCAGATGAGGCTTTGTATGCTTGCCTTTCAGTATGTGAAAACATTTTAATCAGATCTTTTATTCTATCATAAGCATATGGTTTTCTTGCCATTTGTTTAATTTCATGAGGTTTCAGCACTCTTGTTCTTTTTGTGATCTCAAGATATTGAGAATTATCTGTATCAAGAATTATCATCTTATTCGATTGTTTTTCAATTTCTTGAAAGCTTCTAACAAGATTTCTTAAAGATACAGATTGTAACCTTTTCAATTTCCTCCATAGATAATTTCTAGCTTGCAACCATGATCTTAAATCTGGAATGCTCATATTATCAGGATCAGGATGGTGCAACTCAGAGCTTGATAATTCTTCTACATTAATAATTTCTTTAGCTCTATTCCATTCTCCATGTTTTATAATAATATCATTTGGATCAATTGGGGCAACTAACTCTGTAGTAATGCATTTCTCATATTCATCATTAATCTGAGAAACAGTCAGTCCATCAAAAAATACAATGTTGTATTTCATCTTCACAAGATAGTTGTATCTGTCTTCAAAATTTGATACAAACTGAGCTTCATCTATGTCTTCTTCATTCAAGACTTCATCATACCAGTTGCAGGATCGTTGAAGGGGGTCAGTTACAACACAACAACACAAAGAAGTGATTAACTAAACTTTAATCAAACAGTAAACTAGATTAACCAAGTTAAGATACTAGGAACACAAGTAATGTAAGAAACAGAACACAAAGAACACAAGTGTATGGTTTTCAAGAATGCAGTATATTTCCTTCTCTATATTCTATTACAAGTGTTACAAAGCAAAATGGAAAGATACAAGAACATGAGATACATATACTACATCCTACAGCCGACTATACTTTGAAAGCCAGCATAATACAATTGACTAGACACAAACAAAATCAATTGTAGAGTCAAAAGGCAGCTTGCCTTTTGACTTGTGACTATGACATGCCATAACTCAAATCCTTATCTATTACAAAAAGGATAAAGTACATAAAGTAGAAAGTTATAGACTCAGGATCTTAATGTACAGTTACCAAAAGCATGGACCTTTTCACCAACTCATGTAAGTTGGTGACTTGCAGAGATGCAGCAAAAAGGTGTCCAGCTTTATGGAACAGTACATCAGATAAAGCATGTTACTAAAAGTCTTCGGAAGAAATCTGTCTTCATGAATTGAAGCTTCGGAAGACTTTGTCTCTGAGGCTTCGGAAGACTTCATGTTTGACTTCGGAAGATATTGGTCTTGGCTTCGGAAGATTTCACACTTAGAGTATTTTCTGTTTCATGTGTGAAACT
>BJCM01085086.1:0-19678 GCA_018326385.1 Flaveria bidentis
GAAAGAGAGAAAGTTGGGGAACATTTTTGTGTTTTTATTTTTTTTTATTTTTATGTTATTTTTTTATTTATAAATTTTTTAAATATATTTTTGTTAATTACAATTTTGTCATTGAGAACTAGTGGTTGAGATTGGTTCCTAGAGTTCTCACAAAAAAAACTAGTTTTTATTTGATCCCTCCCATCTTTCTTAATTATTAAAAATTATTTTAATCTAAAAATTAAATAATATTATTAGTAATTAATGTAATTACATAATATGATAGAGAAGCAATGAAAAATATGATATTAGCATATGTCCCTCTTAATTATCTTTTTATTAGAATAAGAAAATAATATTATGTGATTGAAAGTTATATGTTAGGATGTACATTATCAAAAGTCACATTTTGAGCTCACCTAAGATACCGACTTAAAATATCAACTACTAAACTAAATTTTAGTAATTCTATAAATTTAATCATTTAAATTTTTTAATGACTTAATATTATAATTTAGGAGTAACTTTATAAAATACTAACCAAATATTAAAAATATTTTAATTTTAATAAAGTCACTCAAGTTAAAAAAAATGTAATTAAATCACTCAACTATCATGTTTTAATCTTGATTAAAGGTTTAATATGATTTTAGCATTTTATTAAATTTTTTGTTTCAATCGAAAAATTATTTTTCTCTCTTTTTATTTAATGCTGATGTGAAGTGATCCAGTTTAGGCAAAATCTGAATGGGTAAACCGAATTTAAACACTTCTAAAACCATTAATAGGCTTCGACTAATAGAATAACATCAAGAAATTAAAAAACTAATTTGACCCACGGCCGGTGGTCAATGTTCCAAGATTTCTATCAAGAGAAGTTCTTGGTAGTTGGTACAAAAATGACCCCAAAATCACACCATTTTATGCATCAACCAAGTCTACTTTCTTGGCCTCATGGAGTCATGGTCAACCAGATCGAGTCAAACCTGACCACAATGGACAAACTTGAGTGCTTGACTCACCATCAGAATAATGATTCAACTCAGCCATGCTCCAGTTAACCTCCCTGAACCACCCTAACCACACCCATTGAGCCAAAAGGTTCACACTTGCCTGTGTCAAGATCAAGATGGATGTACCTACTTAAAGCCGTATCACAACACAAGTTCACCACTAGACCATTATAAGCTTAAACAAGAACCCAAAGATTTTCGACGATGTTCGTTCATCATGATTAGAAAAAATAAACTTTTTCTCCATCAATGCTAAACTACAACAAACTGAATGGGGGAGAAAGAACAACAAAGTACAACAACAAATCACAAGTCTACAAACTAGAAGAGAAAATGATCACTAACAACCTACACGCGCTAACTAGATAAAAAAGGAGTCTTTTAAACAATTTAAGGCTTTATCTTTCCTTGCCTCTTAACCCCTTATCCTGATAAACCTACAATAGATCATCAGTGACACCAAAATTAGCTCCAGGAAACACAAAGGTTGTTTCATGAAAATATTTGTACTCAAGTTTATGAAAGCAAAGCTTCTGATCATAAAGAAACGAGCTAATTGCATATAAAAGGATTAACCAATTTGGTTGAAATCTGCATTAGATTAACCGAAACATTATAGCCCAAAAATACCAACTTCCAAAGAATTTGATTTAAGGTAGTATGGATATATGAGCAAAAAAGCAGCATACTTTTCAAACACTTGTTACCAAAAGCATCACTGCTTCAAAATTTATTTTAAATAAAAACATACTTTCACCTTTTACTAATCATAGCAACATCAGTAAATTTCAATGCTATTATCAGTAAGTATGTTGTTTCAGGCACGTTCAAGGTATGTTGCTAGTAATTGTAAAAGTGCGCAAGAATGATGCTATTTTGTGCAATTATCTCAAGCAAATGACCCATCTAAAAGGATGGTGTGGCAGTTCATGTGTTGGTACTTGGTAGCTTTAACAGATGTTGACTTTTATCTGACTTGATGTTTGAAACCGTCAACTAAGAAAGATTAAAGCGAAAAGTTCAAAACTCTGGATGGTTTTTCTTTGGTAAAAAGTTGGTTATTAATATAGGAATCTAACCAAAGTTGGTTACCATTTATTACAATACGACACAATAAATAGTATTTACCTGTTTCTCCTCTTCTGTCAAAGTGTTCCATAAAACTTGAATTCTTTTGCGTATGACATTTTCCTGACCATGGTACAAAGGTTTTAACCTGATGTAATGCTCGGTGAAAAACACATCATACCCACTTGTGTCTGGTTCAGGAGAAGGTTCCCTTATGGCAAGCTGATACATATTGTAGGTCCCTTGAGATGGTGCTGGTGAATCGGATGGAAGATGATATAAAAAGCCTGACAATTTTTCAGACCCAAGATCCACTGTAACTAAATAACCTTGATCGAAACGGTTATCAATGGTTCCAATTACTTGTCCACCAACCTCAACCTTTTGCTTTGCTGTACCACATAAAAGACATGTTCAAAAATTAACAAAAACCAACATGCGGGTTAAAAAAAGAGGGCGAACAAGAATTTAGTAGTTCTTGTAACATATATAAGACTATCAAAACTGACTATTTGACATGTTACAATTTAAGTTCACATTAATCAGATAATTAATGTTATAACACACATACAAACACTACAAGGGAATGACAACTTTCACCGATTTTCATTACTGAAGGGTATTTAAGCAATTCGATTATAAGTCAAATGGGCATGTTGAGGCAAAATATCATAGTTTTCATGAAAAATAGCAAACATATGAAGCCCATGGTAATCTTACCAGAAAATAGATTCTTGACAGAACTTGATGTTGATCCATGGGAGACCTTGTTTGTTGCATCTGTTGAGAAGAACAGTATTGTCATTTATAGAGCTTTTATTTTTTTATTTTTTTATAAATTTGAACATATGATATAAAAACATGTTCAAGAATTTAGTACCATGGGGACTGATAGTGGGGGCCTTCTTGTGAAAATAATAAACCTGCTCAAAGTGATAGAGCAAAGAAAGATAATACTTGCGCAAGACGAAAGAAGCGTTTGTGATTGTAGGACCAAATTTGAAAACAGCCATAACTTCCTTCCATTTTCGGTCACTCACAATCTGTGCAGAGAATATATGTGCTTATGAGAAAATATAAATTATTATTTTATACACGATTCTTTAAAAAAAGATGTTTGGGCATTTGTCTTTTATGGTATTGGAAATAAAAGTCATACCTTTTCAATGCCACCTCGTGACGTGACTTCTATAAATAGCCGATGTAGATCTAAAGATGACCCTCCAATGACAGGGATCCTAATTAAATGAGAAAAAAATTATGATCATTTTAAGTTATTAATTTCATGTCGAAATATACAGTTCGTAAATATTTTCATATCCTGTTGCATTGCTTACTCTTGGAATGGAAATGTTTTAAAGCACTAGAGATTAGGGCAAAAATATATGTGTGCCCTAAAAAAGTTTACGCTATAGAAAAGGACAAATATATGTTAAGAAAGAGAACATCAACCTAAGACAAATGATCATTAACGATCGGTGTCCAAGAAAACTAACATAAAAAATGTATGCATGTAATGTTACGGAAAGGAGACTATTTATGGTAGAGTTGTGAACATGTTGGATACGGTTTTATCTCATATCCGAATATCTTATTTGGATTTGAATATTATCCATATATAAACAAAAAAATCTAGAGCAAAGTCAAATACAATTATGAACCTGCAGAAACATGCAGATATGAAAAACTAATCAAAATGATTAAAACTATTCATTAAACACCAAGACAAGTTCATATTGTTATCTTTAGATATGTCTAACTAACTTAACTTATTGAAAACTATAAATGGCAGTTCCAATATGATACCCCTTTATCATCCGTTTTAAGTAAACATATATCTATAAGATGTAACGGCTTGCTCTTTAGTTTTGTCACTTCACAGGATTACATGGTCCGACATGCAAACACAAGTTTTTGGATGAATATAGGTAATTATCCTTATGATTAGTATACTAAATACTATCTTATCTTTAACCGATACGAACTCAATTAAACAATCAATTTTCACACTAAACATTTTCAGCCTGAATCTAATTAATGATTTGAAGCTATTCTTCAATCCAAAACAGAACATCACCAGCACGAAAGTAGAGCATTTTCATATACAATAAAACAGATCATAATTACAAGCTTAACACTGAACAAAAAAAGATCAAAAGTCAAAACATGTGCTTTCTTTGAATCATAATGTAGGAAAGAAGCTACAATGCTACATCCAGTGAGAAATTACAGCATGAGACAACAAACAACAGAAGCAAACACAATAATTATCTTTCTATTTATTAGGGTTTATTAAGATGAAACAGTTTAATACTCTATAGTACAACAGATAGTGGCAGCTTTCACTGGCAATTAGGTTATATTACGCATCAAAACACTTATTAGACATTAATTTTGAGTTTTTGACCAGAGCATCCATAAATTAAACTGGAAGCAGCACATTTGGGTAATACGATTTTCAAATTCATCAGTTTTCAAAACCGATCAAGCCTAATTTTGGTTTAAAAATCAATCCACATCGTCTAAAAACACACCAATAACAAGGGCAACTTCAGATTCAACTTAATCCCATTTCATAAACATCAACACACAAAGTTTCCCAAATTAGAAGGCTCTCACGAGACACCCACATGAAAAGCACCCAAAATACACAAAATTCACCCACCAAACCTCCAAAAAAACATCAAAGATCAAATCTTTCCTTCACCATTCAAGAAAAAACACCAAGCAACGAAAAGGGTTTCAACCAAACTCATCAAAAACGAAGAATGCAACAAGAAAAACCACCAAAATTAAAAGGGGGCAAACAACAATCACCAATGTGTGAGTACTTACTTGAACTTTGTACCGAAAACGGAGTGAAATAATTGAAGTTTTTCCAAGAAAAATTGAGGGTTTTGAGTGATTTCTTCATAAGAAGCTTCTGGTGAAGGGTATGTGGTCGTGGATGTACCGTAACCATTGGTAAAGACTGCCGTTGTTGGGCCGTATGAGAGATGAGGGGCCGACATTTTAATCGGAGGTTAACCAAGATTCGATTATATGTGTAATCATACACAATAAGACTAAGAGGTGAAGAAATTTTGTCGATAAATATTAAAAAGACTGTAGATTTATTTCAGTTTTAGTTTTTTCATATCACAAGACGATGAACACTCTTTATTGGATACCGTGATTAATATCCACCATTTAATAACGCCATGAAACCTACCTTTTTTTTAAATAATTTTATTTAACTTTTGTTATGTTACGTAACCCAATTCTTTTTTATATATTTAATCAAAAAATCATAGCTTTATGAGTCAATAAGGTTATGAATACGGTATTCTTTTGTATTTTCAGTATATCATTTTATAAATAACAAATCAATTTTGTTTTTCTTATACAACTTGAATGTATGTTTATTTTATAATAATGTAAAAAGGATAATATTAGGTGGGGAAAGTTAAAGTGAAAGAGGAATATATTATCATTTTTATTATGATTTTATGTTAGTATAAGTTTAATTTAATAAGACAATAACTTTGGAGGGTTATCGGTCAAAGGCTTGAAGAGTTATCTGTCCTTGTATACATTTAGAATATTTAAGGTTTCTTTTTCTTTATTCAGATGTGGACTTTTGATGATTATTTTCTTTTTTTTTTTATTTTTTTTTCTTTTTAACATGAAAATGATAAGCCAACGCGGTAAGTTTTTCGTTTGTTTCAAGAAAACCAAATTATTGAATTACTATTCTGTTTTATATTTACTTTTTGAAAACATATTTTTTGAAATCTCTAGAAATTAGTCGCTCACAGTTCCACTTTATGATATTCTAATGGAGATTTTATGTTGCTTCTTTCTTTGTCAGAATTGTTTGAATCTCTTATTTATTAGTACTTGTACATATCTATATGATTCGTCTTTATGCACCTAAAATATTATAAAACATTCATATAATTACAATCTATATTAATAAAATAAAATATTCATAAGTCACATTAATTATTATCTATATACTTTTCATATTATAAAATAGATTTTTTTGATAAACTAAAAACATGTTTCTTTTTATTTAAAAAACAAAAAATTATAAAATATTTAAAAACAACATTGTTCAAAAAATATTTTTTTAAATATTTGAAGTGTTTAATAAAATTTTAAAAGTAAAAAAATTGTTAAAGGCGAAAGTTTAGAAAAATATTGTTATTGTTTTATTACCTAAATAGTTAATTATACGTAAATTCAGTTATATATTATCTCAAAAAAAATATTTTGTAATTTCTAAATATCAATAATAAATAACTATTAATTTAATATTTTTATTAAACTCATACTCTATACGAGTTTCTAAACTAGTATTTATATATATGGGAAATGTTACTATACAAAGTTTTTTTTTCGTGCAAAGTGTACGAAGTTTGCAGTAGAATTATCACACAAGATGAAGTAATAATTACGTAAGACGAATTACATTCGTGTGACATTATCACGCAAAGATGAGATTATCACGTAAGAATACCTTATTGCATAATAATTTCACTTTTGAGTGATAATTCCATCTCAACATAATTAATTCTTACGTTTGCGTTATAATTTCACCCGTAACTTTCATTTCATAAGTGATAACTTCATACGCTTCGCACGAAAAAAACAGTTTTTATTGTAACCATTCAATAAATAAATATATATATATATATATATATATATCATAATCATAATAATAACATGATGTAAATGAAAATAAAGAACTTATGCTATAATTGTGAAACAAGAATATTCTCCGCTCTTAAGTGTATATTGGGCATAGAGACTCGCATATGATTATTTTTTTCTTTTTACAATAACAATATGTTGTTATGAATGTTCGTATGTGATGACTTAAGTGCATCGTGAGGTTACCACAAGTCCACGACTTAGTCACATCCTTAACAACGTAATTTGTCTTGGCATTATGATCAATCAAAAAGCTTGAAAATAGGAAATCTTATGCGGAATCGAAACTACAAGCAACCTAAAGAGAGTTTGAATCTTTAAGGCCTAAACCTCAAACCTACGGGTATCAAAAAGATGTCTGGATATTTATGATACTGGCCTTCTACCCATAGGCGGAGCTTTGTTGGGGTTCGGGTCTGTTTTTTCGTACATAAGTGAAATTTTATATGTATTTGAGCCGAAAATTTTATATGTATTGAGTTCAGCCCCCCAAATTTAAGTCTCGTGACTTTCGGGGGGGCCTACACCTTTCTGGCCTCAAGCTCCGCCATTGCTTGTACCATTGAGCAACCTAGCTAAAGACGCTTGAATCTCTTTCCATAGAGATAACAAGAAAGTCCTATGATCGTTATTCAAACATATAATGTGTACAACACTACATGCTATGTACAAATGTATGAACCCAGACACCTACCAACTAGGGGTGGAAATTTTCAACATAACCCGAACACATAACAATAACACAACAAGAAAATAATCAACTTTTGGTTGTCATATTTATCCCGTCTAATAAATAAGTTGTGTTCCAGTTGATTTGTTTAACTAATAGGTAGTGTTGAGGCTCACCTGTTTGAAGTACCCATTTGATTGAACATCTTGACCCCCCAATCCATTTAACTCATTTTGTTACAATCCACCAACCTGATTAACACGTTTACAAGTTGATTACTAATCGTCAGATTGTTAACCTGTCCGGACATATTTAGATGATAGGTTAAACAGGTCGTTTTAGTTTACATGATTTTAAATATGTTTAGGTTAGGGTTTATGTTTTTTACACTAATATATATGGTCATGTTCAGGTT
This sequence comes from Flaveria bidentis, assembly GCA_018326385.1. NCBI lineage: Eukaryota > Viridiplantae > Streptophyta > Magnoliopsida > Asterales > Asteraceae > Flaveria > Flaveria bidentis. Next base: position 7,841 of record BJCM01085086.1, read on the forward strand.
GAAAGACACAGTTAACATAGCCTTCACACCAACGATCTTCCATGCCAACTAAAGAAATATGTCAAAAACATCAAGGATGCACCTTATGGAGTAATGTAGCTCCATTAGAGATCATTAATGAGACTCCTCTTTGTATACAATATTGCATGAACTTTTATGTGAATGGTGGAAAGTAACAACTTAGGGCAAGTACAAGTAGAATTGAGGGACGTGTGTCAAGCTTTATAGTTGAAATCGGTTTATATATTTGTTAGGAAAGCCATTATTAGACGTTCTGGCAAGGATTTTGATATAAGAGACACAACCCGTGTGCAAAGGTTTGTTGACTACTTTGGTCGATTTGGGTCAGACATGTTTAAATCAAAGAAAATGATGAAACTTGTTATTTTTGTGATATGATATACACCTATAGCCATATCAGTACCAAACTACGATTATAGCTAGGAGTTATGTGACACAATAATTATGTAATGTACGTTTGTTTTAACTTACGTATCCTTTTTATCTTCTATTAGATGCATGTTTAAATTCAACTTCGACAATGTTACATGAATTGGTATACACCTATACCCATTCATAAATGCACTCTCAATGCTATTGGCACATCTATGCTTCACATACACCCTTTTAATTTAAGTAGGTGTTTGTAATAATAAACGTCTATTTGTTACAATTGTGATTCCATTGAATTCTTACGCGCAATCTTTTATCAAAACATCAAATATAAAGATCAGTCTGATGTGTGTTTGGAAGTGTGTGTTATAGATCTTGCTTATACAACAGTCCAATTGGAGGATACAAAGTTATCAAAGGTTTTCCGAATCACGAAATCAATTGTTGTTTATGGTTGATTTGTAATGTTCAGTTCAACTACTCATGCGACTAGTGGTAGGTCTCATCTATTAACCATCGTCATGTTGGTAGACGTGTTGCACTTGTAAACGGTTAGTGGCTATGAGTTGTTACGTGGGAGAAGCACAACTTCGTTGTTCTATCATAAGCTAATTTTGTTATAGCTACACCTCCATCTTTTATAATGCTAAGGTGGTTGTTGAAAATGTTATTAAAAGCAAACACTCTCCACATAATCTAACAACTGATTTTAACAAAATAATGCAACCTTCTTATGACAAGGTCTTGAATGTATGACATATTTGACATGTTTTATCAAAGGAAACAAGTGCTGGTGGAAGAAAACTAAAGCAAGCAGTTTACGAGGTTTTTATACAAGTCAATTGTCAAGGTACAAACTTTAACTATAGTGATTATTTTTGTGTTCCCCACAACACCTCTCTCTATTGTGATGACATTTCGTACATCAATTATTTATAAAACATTTAGAAGATCGACAAAAAAAAGTATTGACAAGTCAATCAACACAAACCTACCAACTAGTTTTGGTTCATAATAAACCAGTTCGATCCATTACCCAACTCAAGGTGAATCTATTTTGCTGCATTTGACCATTAGTCAAACCTTTAACAAACACCCAATCTTTTGGACCATGTATTCACTTCTCATTTCAAGAAACCTTATTCAGTTAACACTATGTAACCCCTTCATTGTAACTACTTTTCTCTCATATGTCAAACAGTATAAGCATAATGGAGAACAGAAAAAGGGTAATTACATTGTTGCAGTTTGCATGCCTCGCATTTGTAGGTTCACCTTTTTTTTCATCAAAATCCAGCTAATCAATTGCCACTGCACACAAATACAATTTGTCATGTAACCGAATTTGAAAACACGATCATATAAGAATGCTAAAGACTTAATCACATACTTTGACTTATGCAGTCAATGCATTACTTGTACAACCTCAAATGTAACCTTGAAACAATTTTGTATTTTGAGTGGATTATACTTCTCATGGTATAATTGTTGGGTTAGGAATCGTCACAAATACATACAATTGTCGAATATAAAAAGTAAGTTATTTGACTTTAAGTGGTCAATGCTGACTATAGGAAGTAGCTTACATAATAAATATCATACAGAAGAACAAAAGGGTAATCATGGTATTTTGTTGTGCATATACCTTTACCTCGTCCTTTTTCCCCTGTACATCAAATTTAGCACATCCTTCTTTGCTGCAAAAAAAGTCGAAACAATTGTCAAACTTAGCTCAACATACAACCATATAAAATCTCCTATATATAAAAAGTTATAGTGTAGCTTACGCAGAATTTTAACTTCTGCAGTCTTTCCATTAATTCTGAAATCTCAAGTTGCCTGACCAAAGTGGCATGTAGTACTTTCTTGGTTTTATCAAGATCAAGTTCTACTGATTTAACCCTGTCCATTGACTGTTCCAGCATCTGCTCTTTCTCTGCAGGAAGTTTAGCAGGTTTTTTTCTGAGTTCTTCCACCATCTTTTCAAGTTTCTTCAAACGCTCCAAACATGGAAGGATTTGATCTGTATGAGAAACTGAATCAATGGCTGGAGTGGGTCTCATTGTGTTAGAGCCAATAATAAGTGTTATAAGTTTTGTTGCCGATGAGACAACTGGTCTTGTTATATATCTGAAGCTCCTCTTCATAGAAGCAATAACTTCAAGTGAAGGAAACCAACTTGGAGAAATTTGTATCTCTTGGTCATAGGCAGTAGCTTGACTAAAATCGCCGTCACCATCGTCATCATCACAACTGTAGTAAATGGGTGAATCAGTCGCAACAGCCTGCATAAAGTGAAGAAAAAACTTGATTCATGTTAGAATTCTCTTCAAATGCTCTATCATATATGAAATGAATACTTGATTCTAGATGACATAAATAGTTGAATATTAACTTCACCTAAATCTACACCCAAAAAAGCTAGGAATATATAGTCAATATACATGTGATATGACACAACATGTTCTAGCTGGGAAAAAAGTAAATGATCAAATCCATGTTTATACTAATCTAACCAGCAGATAGATGGTTGAAAAAATAATTACAAAAAATGCAAGAAAAGTGTGATGTGATTATGTGAATTCATATGTCAAATGTGTATGCATGCATGTTAATGTAAAACATATTACAAGTTCATGTATGTTACAAAAGTATATAATGGAATTTGAAGGCTTACTTCATCATTAACTGATACCAGTTCTGGAACATTATAATTATTTGGGCTAGTTAGGCAAGGATCATCAGCATCTGATCCTGATACAATAATTGATTTATCATTTCCGCCCTGAAAATACAGTGCAGAAGATATGATAAGAGACCATGGATGACTATAACTGTTCCAAGTACTTTAATGTGATACTTGCCTCCATGGTTTGGACAGAAGTGTCACCTTTTTGTTGATTGCTAGAGATTCTGGTAATATGCCTTGCAAATGTGGCTTCCGTATTATTTACAATCTGCAAAACAGACAGACACAAATTATTACAAACAAGCAATTTTGAGCCAGTCACTTATGTGTATTGATTGGTTTGGTTTATGCTTTCATCTCAAACGGGTCAAATAAAAAATTGAAGTTATAAACGTAACAGATCAAATGTCCTCATCCGTTTCGACCTGTAGTAAAAATGACATTTTTTAATCTAAACCCGTTTTGACCCATTACCCGTCACTGCATCTTGACATTATTAGTAGAAGAGTTCAAGTTCCTTTTTTGTCATGTCACACCTTCGACCTTCTACATAGAAGTCTTATTTCTAAAATGAAACATGCCAGGAGATAATCTTACTAAAACATTGTTACCATTCTAGCCAAATTAAGGCTATAGTTAACTTTATTAACCTAGAAACAAAACAATTCTTGTTGAATAGAATCATACATACAGAAAGTGAGAACTTTGTTGGTATTTATGTAGTATTTAAGTGACTGCTTATATACTAGTGAAAAACACAACAAATACCCTAAATAAGGCATACCTTCATTATTTCACTGTCTTTCCATGGACCCATGCTAGACCGAAGACAACCACCCTTAGAAGAACAAGTGCATGAACCACCGAGGAAGTCAGGCAATTGGCTGAAACAGTGATCAGTAATTAGATTATCTAGTGAAAGGACATTATAAAAGTGGATTAGAAAAGCAAACGAGCCTTGGTTCAATGGCTTCAAGTAGCTTTTCCAATGACTTAGGTTCCAGCACCTACAATATTAGAACATTAGGGTTGAATCGGAACAGAAAAAGTTAAAATGGTTAAAACATTTCGGTTACCTGAATTTTTGGAATTGTTTTTGCATCTAGAAACTTTTGAGCAGCAGGCCATAAATAATTCTTAAAAGTTGAGCTTGCATTGACGACAAACATTTGATGTAGTGTCTACTAATAAATTAATAAAACAGTTAATACAAATACCTTTATTTAATTTGAAACGGAACAAGTATTAAAAAAGGGGTGATTTACCTCTGGGTAGTAGTTACTGTCAACCTTTGTCACAGCTCCTAGAATACTTGCAGCAGTTGGAGTAAAATTCTTCAAACCCTGTATACTATTATATTACACTTTACTCTAAATTATGTCATATGACAATGTATCAAGAAGAAAAACATGCGGGTCAAGTTTCACATATGACATACCATTCCTTGCACATCCAAAATTGTTGTAGTTGAATTAATCATTTTCTTTGCAGCAATTGAACAAGCAGGAATTTTTTCTTTGAAAGCCCGTTCAAACTCTTGAACATGGTATTTTAGGTAACGGTCAACTGAAGTAATTTGCATAAGCTTACTAGGATGGGACATGCCAAGCCTTTCAATGTAAATGGGCCTGCCTTCTCTATCAACTCCATGGTAGCCTTGAGGATACTGTTGCAAGACTTCTTCCAACTCAGCAAATTTATAATCCTGATTGTTCAACAATATATGTAAGATAAATGTACAGGAGTATTATCTACATATACAAATTGTTAATTTATAATGCATGTATTGGACTACCTCTAATATTGTATCTGCTCCAAACTCCTTTCGCCAATTAAGCATTTCTTCCCACATAAGGATTGTTCTTTCAATGTCAAAATCCCGGGCCTTCAAGAACCTAAAAGAATAAATGTGATTTACCGATGCTATTCCAGCTTTGTTTATGAAAAAAAATAATATAAAAATGTATGAATCTACTAGCCTCAACAAGGTATGGTAGTCGTCGTGTCTGGCTGGCAGTAAGTTCTTATCAAGGAGTTTTTCTCTTAACTCACAGACACATTTCTCCTCATTTGCATCACGAACATCTTCTATAGGAAATGAAGGAATTTGATAGTGAACTTTCCTCTTTTGCCTTTTTTTAAACGAATTGGTGAATCGGTTAGAAGCATTCATTGCCTTCTTATTTAGGGATCTAATTCTCGACAGCTGAATCTCATCTTCAGAACTCCCAATATCTGACTTCTTTTCCATTTTTTCATCAAAAGCCTCATTTCCTTCTAGGCCTAACTTAAGAAACAACATATAAATACCATCCAGTTATGCTTACTTTCATGATTAAAACCTTAAAACATTCAATTAAGGGCATAACATGCAACCCACCTGACATTTTAGACAGGTGCAGAAGGGAAGAGACTCAGCAGTAGGATAGCCTGAACGTGAATATTCGAATACTACTGTCAGCACACCCATAATTCCATAAATAAAGCATCATATAACATACTACATGAACTATTAACTAAAACACCATACAATCTCTAAACCAATAACAAAGCTTCATACAAAACGCAAATCCAATGAAACCCCTCAATTCCAAAAAATTCCAAAACCACATGATCGTGAAAGTATGAAACTATCTATATACGCACATACATGTAGCAGAACAAGCAATCAACGGCTCAAGTTAATCTACAAACTCAGCATAGTTAATCCAACTCGAATAAAATCAAACAAACGCAACAGAATAGGTGATTACTACATCGAATCATTGAAATACAAACGTATAAAGCAAATTACACAAATGTCGGCTTAGAATCAATCGAATATCGAATCATTTCAACAGCAAACAATCTCAAATACGTCGTATAATGCGATTAAATTGCTTAATGAAACATGTGATTCGAAGGAAAGTATGAAACGAAATCATACCTGAAACCCTATGATATTATTGTGGAAAATTGAAATGAATCGGCGGAAATTGGAAATTTTCTTGAATTAAAAAGAAAATTTCCGATGGAATGAAACAGAGGATGCTGGAACCAATTTAATCTATACGTATATTGTATTGTATGTATATGTATAGGTTTCTTGAAGCTCTTGTTTGATTTTGTTCCGATTCTTCTCTCACCAACTTTCACAATTTTACGTAACTACGGTCTACGTGTCTCATGTTTTATGTTTGCCCCTTGTTTTCGTAGAAATGTGCAGTATACCCCCTTGGTTTTGTTGGGTAACTACTCGGGTTATGTCATTTATTGACACCTTTTCTTATAAATAAAAGAAAAAAACCACTAACGCTTTTTAGGAAAAGGGATCTATGGAACTCCGATATATCACCAAGTAGTGCTTTCATTGGTTATGAAATCGGTAGCTTTAATAGATCTCAAAATCTTAAGATTACTTTTTTAGTTTATTTATTGTATTCAGTGACGGATCCATGATTTTTTTAGTGAGGGTTATAATAAGTCATGTCAGAATTGTTTGTTTTTGTTAACGTCAAAATGGTTTGGGTCAAAAAGCTAGATTACAATTGATATTTAAGTTGCTTTCATCTCTAGGATAGTCTCTTTCTATTTCATAATAATGCAAACTTCAAATTCTATTCATGAAAAAAATAGTTATCAAATTGATGGAACTAGTGAGTATAGTAAATGAGAAACAAAGTACCTCTTTATATGTTGTTGAATGATCTCAGTGATTAGCTTAAAACATAATATACATAATGTGCAATTTTGATAATAGAAACTTAGGGAAACATGCAGTTTGAAACTTTTGTTGTAAGAATTATAAGGAGAAAAGAGACACCTACAAAAATTAGAGAATTTATATGTGTGATTCAATTGGATGTGGGTTGCAACGTAAATGATGGGGGCCTGACTAAACTTGTTTAATAATCTGGACTTGTGGCTAGGCTTGAGTGGGTGCCTGGGCTCCCGCTAACTTAACATTGGATCCGTCTTTGCTTGTACTATAGTTCGGGTATGGCTTATGTACACCCTAACCAAGGCTTGTTATTGGCATAGAGCTCTGGTTATGGATCGGCGGGACAACATGTCATTTTAGAAGATGTTAGAGGTACAGAGTAGCAATATTGAGCTACATCGTGTTTGCAACAATATATGTATGCATGTTTGTTATTTCCTCGCTCGAATGAGGGCTAGGTTAATCGGTGAAATTTTAATTCGTATAAGTGTCCATAGTGAGACGTGACTCTATGGATGATTGTAATTCTGTAATGTCCCTAATAGTAGCTTCTTAGATGCGAACGATGTTCATTGCTCATAGTTTCAAAAGTGGTACGAGTACCTAGAGCCATAGCTCATGAGTTGGATAGGGGGTTCTGGAGTTGTAGCTTTTATATAATGTTACATCAGAATTTTAAGCATCACAATTTTTTGTTTTTTTTTTTATAAACTTAGCTTTTGCGCGAATGTAAACAATAATATTAAAAAAATGTGACTATTAATTGAATGCTTTAAGTCTACTTAGGAATAAATTTCTTATCTTTTATTTAACTTTGATTAAAGATTTATGAAACTTATTATTATTTAATAACTTTTATTGTCTTCGCTATCACCTCACACTTTAAGTTAATCCGGAAAAAAATAGTAACAAGATTTATATATGTTTTTTTTGTCTAACTTAATTTTAATAAGTTTTAACTTTTTTAAAAGAGATATACAAATTGTAAGACCTGATAAAAACTGAATGAATTTTAAAAAAAGATATAATTACTAACACAAAACTTTATTAATCTTAAATAAAATATTATATTATCGGACATTTAAAGTTAAAGTATGTATGGGAATAAATCAATAAAAACCTTCATGCATATTTACTTAGTTGTATCTAACCTAATAATCATTTACATGTAATGTTGTATGACATTCTCACAAATCCCTTTGCCGTAGTTTTCCCGCCCATACTATATATTTCATTTTTCAAAAAAATATGATGTGTGTAAAATATATATATTTTTAGTAAAAAATTTTCACACAAATGAGCTTTAATTTAATAAACGATTATCACTTTTAAACTAACTACACACAATAGGCAAGTGCACCTATCGCATAGTAGTATAGTCTTGGGTAAGAATTGAGTATCGATCTGTGGACATAATGACTCCAATACTAAATCATTGTCTCTATTTAACCGATCAATTGAGTTTGTATTTTGCAAATATTGAATTAACTAAAATGATTAGCAAGCTAAATTAACAAATTAAGGAAGTAAAGATGGAGATACACAATCAATTAAAGATACCACTTGGACTTTGATTCCACTTATCAATAAATTAACAACTAGCACAAACTCAATGTAAGACCATAATTACACATATTACATAGAAGTAGCCTAAACCCCCGTCAAGGATATCTAGACATATAACCATTCGGAAAGCTAAAACGATAAACACACAATAGCCACCTAAAGTTATGTTATGAGAAACTAATGATACAATTATATTGATGTTAAAGATGAATTAGACTCCCGTTAGGCTTATCCAATTCCACAAATTTTTGGAAAGTTAACACAATAAACATGTGATAACCACGTAAACTTGGATAAAATAGACAAAACTACAATTACTCTTCAACTCATAAACTTCATACCACGATTACAAAATAATTCATAACCAATGAAAATAGAGATTCATGACATACACTATGGTTTTCTCAAACATAAGCATAAGGATACACATTTGACTAGTTCTACAAAACTTTCAACCTTCATTTACCATTCCTAATCAAATATCATAATATTACATACAAAAAATATAATTATATGCATGAGTCTTGTAAGAACATAAAGTTTTCTAACATAGCATGCTTACAATACCCACAAGGTTAAACATTTCATCAAATTAGAACAAACACACACAAACATTGAAGAATGATCAAGCTTCATCGTATCATCAACGTAAACATCACTAAAAATCATGTACAAGTTGTTAAATCATGCTAAGTTTTATCTAATCAAAGTGATAATAAGTGTTTAGCCCATGAGGCTTACAAAAAACATACCCAAACTCAAGAACATCAAAGAACTCATAGTAGATCTAGAGAAATTCAAACTAATCTTAAGTGAAATGGAGTGAATGATGTTAGATCCTCCTTGAGAGTATAAAATCTTCAATCTTGACATTCAAATATCTTAAAAACTCTTGCAGTAGACCTAAAATCACCTAAAGAGGTGAAAGAGGCTAGGGTTTGAGTTAATTTGAAACTTATGTTGAAATAGGGGTGAAATTAGGTTAAAAACCCTATTTTGCTCCATACATGGCCCATGTGGGATAAGTGAGGGTGGTAGTCTAGGTTGCAGTTTTTCACAGCATAATGTTGCATAGCGATATGGCCATGTAGAAGCCCTACATGCCCGATTCAAGAGCTTTTCTTCACAAACTTCAACTTTTCTTCAGTTTTTCATCAAAAATCATCAAATAAACCACCGGAAAAACACAACATTCAAACATAACACAAATAAGTGTATAATAAATGAATTTGTGATAAAAATGCTTCAAATGAGGAATAATATGTATTTTTTAAATGTATATTTATGTACATATCAAAGCAAATAACTAATTCATGAATTATTCTCTTTCTATTTCTATCTTATAAATCCAAGTCTTTTCTTAATCATTAATTTTTAAAAACATTTTTTAATTAAATAAAAACAAAGTATTTTGATTAAATATATATTTTTTCAAAATCAAAATTGTCTAAAACTATAATTTTTTAAAACAATGAAAAAAATTAATAAACTATGAAATATTTTAAAATCAATCTAGAAAAATAAAATTTTTAGATAAAAATAATTTACAAAACAAACCCAGAGTTTTTAAACAACAAGATTTTTTCAAAGCAACAATTTTTTAAAACAGAAGTTTTAAAAATAGTTAAAATGTTTTTTAAGCTAATCGACGTACTTTTATATTAAGCGTTTTATAATTTCTAACTCTTTTTTAATATTTAGTATTTTTCTTATTTTACTGGTATAATACATATGGTTATAACACGGGATTATAGCTTGGTGTTGTTTATATAAAAAATTATAATAACATGTAATAAAAATCAAACTATAATATGCAACAAGATGAATCAAAGAATTTGAATCAATGCTCATAATAAACTTAAAGATTGTATGATTCCCCCTTGATTCATCGTAGGACATTGGTGATCTTTAAAACTTCCTCGCTTAAGTATATTGCGAGATTCAAGTTTTTTTAGATTAAAATATTTTAAAATTTAATGGCTATAATAAGATTTTAATTTATGTTTTCCTTTAATGTTAAAAATAGTGAGAGAGATTTTCTTGTTGACGTGACAATGGTAATTGAATTTAGGAGTAATACAATGTGTGTGAAGGGTATTGTATAGTTGTGTTGTGTTTAATTTTATGATGTTAGACAAATTTACCTATTTGTATTTGATGCATAAGAATACACACTTGACATCCATCTGATACATAGTAAACTTCTTATATGATGCATAAGCCAGAAACACTTTTATGGCCTCAATTCTTACAACTGGTGCAAAAACTTCATCATAGTCAATTCTTTCTTCTTGAGTGTATCCTTGTGCAATCAACCTTGCTTTGTTTCTTACAATAATCCCTCTATCATCCAGTTTGTTTTTGTATAGCCATCTTGATTTAATAGGATGTTGACCTTCAGGCAAATCAATAAGAGACCACACTTTTTGCTTTCTGAACTGCTGAAGCTCTTCTTGCATAGCTTCAATCCAGCTATTGTCTTTTAAAGCCGCAGTGATATTTGGAGGCACCACTTGAGAAAGAAAACAACTGAAGAGACAAAGGTTGGCTGTACCACTTTGACTCCTTGTAGTTTTCTTTTCAGGATTTCTAATGATGTTGACAATTGGATAAGTCTTATGGATCCTCACTGAAGGAGTTGATTCAACTGGTATAGATGATCCCAGGTTAGTCATTTCCAGTGTCTCGCACTGATTCAACTTAGCTTGTGAGTTTAAGAAATAATCAAAATGCTCAACATGAGAAGAATGATCATGAGAGTCTCTTGTATGGGCTGCAGGGGTATCTCCAGTTTTATTTTGCTTTTCTGAAGAAACTTCTCCGGAAAGATTTTGCTCTTCCGTAGGAACTTCTCCAGAAAGATTTTGCTCTTCCGTAGGAACTTCTCCGGAAACAGTTTGCTCTTCCGCATGAACTTCTCCGGAAGCATTTTGTTCTTCCGTAGGAACTTCTCTGGAAGCATTTTGCTCTTCCGTAGGAACTTCTCTGGAAGCATTTTGCTCTTCCGTAGGAACTTCTCCGGAAATAGTTTGCTCTTCCGTAGGAACTTCTCCGGAAGCATTTTGCTCTTCCGTAGAAGTTTCTACAGATATTGTGTGTGGACATGAGTCATTTCCAAGATTTGTTGCATTCACTTGAGAGCCTGGATCTGTTGAATGCACGTCATTCACATCTCCGGGTGCAGCATGTTTGTTTCCAAATATAGTATCTGCATCTACTGAAGTGTTTTTATCCAAGAATGGGGTATCCTTGAAGGATCAGCAGATAAGGTTACTTCAGTCATAAGAGGTAGAACAAATGGATAACACACTTCATCAGATCCTGTATTGTTCAAATAATCATAGTTAAATGATTTGGCTAAAGCATCTATGTCAAACAACCATGATGAACCTTTAACTGACTTTGTAAATACAGATTCATCAAAAGACACATTAGGAGTTTCTTCCATAATGTTATGTTGTGGAATATAAACCCTATATGATTTCGATGT